>JAKGSA010001314.1:4013-15249 GCA_033558755.1 Philaethria dido | reverse complement strand
ATATATATATATATATATATATATATATATATATATATAATAGAAATGGATATATGCATATATATAAATAAAATTTACTTTTAGTACCTTAAAGACAGTTGCGATTTACAAATTTCAAACAAGTATAATTAACATCCTAATTAGCGATCACAACGCCCACAGTACCTTAAACTCAAATTGAATAAGTAATTCACTAGTAAAAATCGGTACACATTGCAAATTGACTTCATAAATTATGAGGAACTGTAACAAAATTATAGTATGAAAATATAACGTGCCACACGCAGAGCCAATATCACGATATTTTACGGCTTCGAATTTCCAAATTAATATTAATATTTATTTCATTCCACACATCCAGTATTCGTTTTTATAAGCTTTCTATAGCTTTTTACTTTTTTTCTTCGCGATCTACAAGCGAAACAAAAATATCTTTACTAAAATTATGGTTATACATATTATTTGACGCTTTGATTTATAATACTTACTAATCATAGTTGTAACATAGGAACTTCCATGTGTGTACGATAGTAACCCACCACTCGTCCCTGTACCTACTGTTTGCATGAATTATGAAAATGATTGCTACTCAAAGGAAGCCCATACTTCCTTGTATGTAATTATCCTTTAACAATAGTAGATTAGTTTTAGGTTTGCTTTTACGTGCACATTTGTTATAAAGGAAGACAAAAGCGTGATTAATTTGACATTTATACACGTGTTATACAAATTTATAAAAACTAAATTATAAAATTAAGCAAATTAATTTAGAGCTAGTGTCCTAATGACATAGGCAAAGTCAAAGTCAAAGTCAAATAATTTTATTCAAAATAAGAAGTTACAAGCTTCATTTTTTGAACGTCAAATAATTTACCACCGGTTCACTAAATTTAATGCCTCAGACCTGAGAAGAACCGGCGCAAGAAACTCAGCGGGACTTTTTTTTTTTTTTTTTATATTCGACAATGGTTTACAATTCTTTATTATTGGCAATGATACCTTTGAAACAGACTGGAGCGAGCATTTCATTCCCAAGGTGGCAACAATAAAACGTCGAGTACAATCATATTTTGTTTTTTTTTGTGTACTGATGAGCGAAACGAACAGTGCTGTTCGTCTACCTTTAAATTAATTTAGTTGACGGAGTCGTCTAGTTTTATATAAAAGTCTATGTCAAACATATAATGTCTGATATTTAATTTAATAATTAACTAACGATGAAATTTATAAAAAAATTTGAAATTAAAAATAACTATAAAAAAATTTGCCTGAAAAAACAAATCTCCAATGCTGTTAATGCTATTAACTCCTTTAAGTATTGATATGTTTTCCATATAGTATGCGGTACGCCCATTTAGAAATTGACTGTAAGCACAGTCCATTTTCTAATGTCACGTATTACGACGAAGACAATTGTTTATCTATATAGATAAATACGTGAAGGAAAAGCTTTAGATTCCTTTTCACGAAAATTACGCGGACGTAGGAGCATAAAACTCGGCACACTTATAGTTTATATAGCGAGAAGTGCACAATGATTATATTTTTCAAAAATAACGCATAAAAGTATATTAAATTAATAAAATAAATGTTACACACACTACCATTGTTTGACATCCATGTTTATATAAAGTGACAATACGTCACTACGCCATGCGTTATTAACGCATTTACGGGGACACTAATTTAAATAAATTCATTGCTACAATTTATGCGACATTCAAATGTCAAATAACTTTTTGTTATTTTTAAATACCTACAAATTTACATTCGATTGTCGAAACATTCGATGTGGACACTAATTTTCTTTAACTCGTAGTGAAGTGGAAAGAGGCAGAAGTGGGAACAACTGCCGTCTACTAAAAAGTTTGAAGGCTTTAATTTAGCCCGCTGTTAATTCGTGCACGATTCAAAGGCAATGCCGGCCATTATTAAAAGCGTAAATTGTCAAACAGATGCAGCCAACGGCTTTGGTTACGTCCAGCTTGTTTTAAAAATCTATGAACATTTTATCAATACCTTCACAGGTCTTACCATTATATTTTATTTACTTTTATTTTAAATGCTAAAAGTTGTTTTTGAAATTAAACTTGACTTAGTTTAATTTCAAAGGATTATTTTTATTTAAAAATCAATACTTGTAACTGTATTTCTAAACTTTATATGTATAAAAATAATATTCAAACATAAATTAACTAATACGGGCTAGGTTAATTATTGAAACTTTTTACTTTTTGTTTGGTGGTAGGAGGTTCGTCCTCCGTCTGGCTCGCGACCACTATCATGTCAAAGACGAACCGCCAAATATCTTATGATGTGTTCCGGTTCGATGGCATGTAAGCCAGGTTTTCCCCTTTCCCACCCATCCTTTCCCCAAAATGTGGTGGTTCCGATAGCGGACTACTACATTATCCTCCCTTTCCATCTGTATCCTCTAGGTTGGCAACGCATCTAGTACATCTCTTGTGTTGTAGATGTTCATGGGCGAAGGTGACCACTTACCATCAGGCGGTCCTTCTGCTCGTTTGCCATCCGGTATCCATAAAAAAAAAAAAAAAAGAATAAATATCTTATTGAAGGGGCTACACGTGACATTTAAGTTAACTCTTCAACTATAGTTTTAAACTAGCTCCAAGTAAGAATGCACTTGTTTTAGTAACTAGAAGTCTAATAAGTTCTGAAACTCATAGCGGTTTGGCTGGAAATTGCTTTGTGGTTAGTTATTTTGAAACGCCACTTTGCATTCGTTATAATTTAACAAAATGAAAGAAAAAAGAAAATTTTAAATAATTTGTTTCAAAATACGGTAATTTATAGAAATACCTTACTATTTGAGTATATTTTATCTATTTATAAATCTTAGCAGATTGCAATAAAAAAAACTCGGTTTACAGTTTACTTTGGAAAGAAAGTTCTAAGAATACATATAGTTATTAACAATAAAATTAAAACAATCAGCAAATTCATTTTTTACGAACGCTCACAATTATTGTGTCGCCCCTTTCGATTATTTTATAATTATTTTATAATAACAGTATATAAAAAAACAATTCTGTACGTAAAAAAATATTGATTGAGTCTGTTGTGCGTCAATCACGCAAAAACTATTGGATAGCAACGAATGTATTTTACCTTAGAGCCTATATATATAGGTTACCTTTTATATTGAAATTCTATACAGTTCCGTCGAAAAAAATAAAAAATCGATACAGTTTCAAACAAATTAATTTAATTATTGATAACTACTAGATAGAAATAAATAATATATAATAAATAAATAATTTTGAAATGACTATCGCTTAGAGCCTGAAATTCAATATACGATAGCTTTGATCCTGATATTTAATAAAAATTATGTCGATTATTCGCACGTAAAGAATTTTCTATTCAATACTTGCAAAAAATAAATAAGGCAGTAAAATAAAAGTAAGCAAAAAACCTATTTAAGGCAAACGAAGTTGCGGTCATTATCTAGTATTTATTATACTTAATACCTATATTATAATATATTCACAATACCACCTTTAGCAGTGTTGCAACAACTGACGTCTTTCTTAGTTTAGGTTATAACTTAAGCTATTATGTTAGCAACATGAAAGGACTTGGATTCTTAATAGTCACTAAAAATTCATTTGGCAACCACATTTCCAAAAGGTACCTATTTTCCTCTAAGTGGTCTAATGATTTCGGCGAAAGTTCTCGAAAAACTTCAAGAATGATAAATTTATCTTATTATGACTAGTCACTCTCGTTAGATATCGAAAAACTCGCTAAATTGACTACTGATATAGAATTAGATAAAAATGTAAATGTATTCACAACCATAGCTATGAATAATAAATAATTTTTTTTTTTTTTAAAACTCTATTTGTCCCTGCCATGAATGTTTCATTGAAACAATTAGGTACTTACCAATGCCAAGAATTAAAAGAAGCCCAAATACACTTGCGTACATTGTGCGAATATTATCACTAATCATCCTTTTCTACAAACTCCTTTTATTTATACAGGCGTTGGTATCAGAGTGTCCTTACATAAAGCTTTTCCTTGATATTTCGTTATTGTCGAAGAACTAATACTACCAGCTTATGATTAAATCCATTATGAATATTTTACTTTGTATACCTTTTAAAGTTTTAAGGTATATGATGCAAGAATTTAATTGGTACGTGTAAAATTTAAGCCAATGACCGCTAACAACAACCACATTTACTATCAGATTTCCAAACTTTCGCATTAATATCATTGGTCATATTCATCATAAGTGATTTTTTTAACAAAAATGTTTAATATTTGTGATAAATCTCGTAACAATAAATTAATGTTTATATTCGTTGCAGGCGCCATCTCTTATATTGTATCTAATCAAAAAATAATTGCTTAGAATTTCACTGTCTACTTAGCATAATAGATTTGAACGTTAAATTTATATCCTACCCTGAAAAATAGAAGACAAATATTTCTTTGGTAAAGATAGATAAAGTCATCGTGCACTGTCTTCAATTAGAAAAGAACATAGAGGACAGTGATTAATTTTACGTTAAACTCAAAATGTAGAAAATGTGTGTAGATAATTAAAATGTTAACAAACAAAACCGGCTTCAAATGCATTAAAAAGTAAAATTAGTACGAATATTTAAAAACTAACAGATTTATTGAAGAACAATCACACTATATTCTAGGTAAAAGAAAACCACATGACAGCCTGTGAATGTAATTTGTTTACTAATAAATACAATATAAATTATTGTATTTATGTCCATGAAAAAATATCAATCAAGAATTAAGAAATAATCTATTTAAACACGCGAATCACTGTAAGGATTACCGAATCTTAATGTTTATAAGGAATGAGAAAAATGTGTTGCAATAATAGCAATTCATCGCATTGAAATTTTTTCATTGACACCGGAACTTCAAAGAACAATCTATTTCAACAATTGTGCCGCAAAACTATCAAGTATGCCGCCAATTTATAAAAATGTACGTTATAGAAAGTGTAATAAAAATTATAATGTCTTTTTATGAATACGAGGAAATTGTAAATTAAAGAAAAAAATATTTATATATTAAAGCTTTCAAATAATATAACTATAACAAAAACGTATATAAAGATACAAATAATTAAAATAGAAATCTTTTTGTTGGTAAATGTATCTACTGTTACTTAAAAACACATATTAACATTATATACGTAAGTATGTTGTACTCGTATATTATAATTTATGAAAATATAATTTTTAAGATGGTGCTCACAATTTCATTTGTGTAGAACTTTATACTATGACTTCCATACTAATTCTATTTCTATCTTTTTTGTTTTGGAGTGTAAAACATAAAATATCGTTTCCCCATACCCATACATATTTAAGTAAATTATTTTTGTTAGTGGTCCTTTAGAGTTCTTAAATATCTACGTGCCAAATTTAATTAAAATTAAACAATACTTAGTAACTAGCTTCCTTCTATGCCGAGAGACAATTCATTCTAAGTCTTGGGTGGTAAGACTCTGTAAGAAAATTATAGCAGCCCTATTTTGAATCACTTTTTATTATCAGATATGCTTCAAAGTTTGCACACGTGTCCGGATCCGATTACACTACAATACAATACATACCTGTTGTTTGTTTCATTAATGTTGTCTATAAAAACAGGTGGTATTTTTAATAAAAAATAGAAATATTTGAACAGATGTGTCAATTTTTAATTTTATAAGAATACAGGAGAAAATTTTAACCGCTAATGTGGATATGAAAAAAAATAAGGATATTGCTATTAACTTTACTTCAGGCACAAACTAATCATATTAAACCAATGGTCTAGTGTAGTTTCCTTTCATGTCAAAATAGCCTTGAAAATTGATTATTTTTCATCGTTTAGTTCCTCAATTTTTTTTTTAACTTCACGCTGCCCGTGACGCAGAGGGTGCGACTGTAAACGCAACAGGTTGTGGGTTCGATTCCACTCCAGGAAATATAAAATTTAGTATTTTCATTTCTTGGGCTTGGTAACAAGGCAAAGCGCGGCGTTGAGTTCCGCCACTCAACACGTAATGCCTCAATTCGGCGGAAAGTGGGGAACGGATTTATTGAAAGAGAATGGAGTGCCTTAGCACTAGATTCTCTGGTTCCCTCTGCCTACCCTACTATATGCGGGATACAGCGTAAAGTTAAAAAAAAAGTATTAATATTATAAAGTAAGTTTGTTTGTTACGCTTTCACGCCAAAATTACTTAACCGATTACCATGAAACTTTGTCCACATATTCTCAAAGGTATAAAAGGGACATATAATATTTTTATATAATAAAATATATTCTGACAGACATAATCGTTTAACAAAACTTAAAAATTCAGCAACTTCAGACGTATGTACGCAGAATACACTATGGATTGACATTGACCATGCGAGCGAAGCCACAAGAAACAACTAGTTTGAGAAGATACTGCTTAGCAATACATGGATTCACCGTGCGGGTGCCCATCGCGTTGCAGAGAGAGAAGTGGAGAGAGCCTGGGACTTACGATCCAAGTGTAGGTTAAAGAAATATTTTTGAATAATTTCTACTTACCTAATCGATAACAGGTTTCTAATTATATGTGAAATCTTATATCTTATTAAAATCATAATATACATTGTATGTGTCTTTACGAATTTATTAAAAAAAATATCACTATTTTTCCTAACAAAATTACATACTTTGTCTAATAACACCAGGTTTATTTTTTTTAACATAAATACAATTATAGGAATTGAACCTTAAACCGTGTATGGTCACACAAGTCTGTATTGCGCTTTACGTTACCATATAAAAAATGAATCACAAAGGATGTTGGTGTTGTCCACATTCCATGTTATCTTGTAATCAACAGGATGTGACCGCGGTATCAAAATTTTATTAACATTATAATTAAAAAAAATACATTAATTTTAAAATTATCAATTGATTTATCATTTATAAGGACATCGAAGTTGTTTTTCCCAGTTTCGATTTATTTAAAAATAAATAAGTAAATAAAGATTTTTTTTTAATTTCACACTGATCCCACATATAGCAGGGTAGGCAGAGGGAACCTGAGAACCTAGTGTTAAGACACTCCGTTCTCTTACAACGATTCCGTTCCCCACTTTCCACCAAATTGAGGCATTAGTAGTGTGTGTAATATTTATTTTGTTAGCTTATAATACTTTTTATGCATTATTTAAAAAAAATGTTAAACTTCTGCACTACTTCTCTACATAAACTATAAATGTACCATTTCATTTCATTTCATGTTCCTCCGTCCGTATAATTTTCGTAAAAAGGGGTCAAAAGTTTTTTCTTCACGTATTTATATATAGATTATGAGTATTTTAATCTAATAATTTGCTTCAAAGATGTTTTTTTTATAATATCATTGAATAAATAACTTTGATGTGTGATTATAAAAATGTAACTTACCTTCATCACCTAATGCTATAAAAATATAATTGGCCAAATTAGTGGACCTCATTGCATTTAGCTACACGTTGCATCCACGTTCAGGGTAGGCAGAAGAAACCTGAGAGCCTAGTATTAAGACACTCCGTTCTCTTAAGATTTCCGTTTTCCACTTTCATTCGATTTGAGGCATTGCTTGCTGAGTGGAACTCAACGCCGCGCTTTGCCTTGTTACCAGAGTAAGGAAAATGAAAATACTAAATATGATATATCATAATGAGTATTGTCTTTTACCACATAAATGATATTACTTTTATACTGATAACACTATTTTACACGGTTTATATACTTTCAGCGGAATGTGTGCTTTTTTATAGGTTCTAGTGCGCTGTGTACGGGAAAAATAATAAAAAAAATCTGTCACGTCTAGTTCACAAAAAATTTAAAAACACATAAAAGTTCAAAATATGACATAGAAAATTAGAAATGAGTAGTGTCCGACCGAATATTCGATTTCGGTTTCGGTTTCGGTTGAGTTTCAGCAAAAAACCGAGTTTCGGTTTCGGTTGCAAAGCTGCCGAAACTACGACCGAAACCGAAACTACATTCATGAGTTCTCGCCATCCAAGCGACGAAAATATTTCGACGGTCCCTACGTAAAGTATCGAAATTGCAAAAATGCATATTTTTTATTACTGTTTTGAACTATCAATAAAGGTGTTTTTATGACTACGTCTTCAAAAATTCAAAAAAATCATTGCGTATGCGTTTTCTTCGTCACGT
The DNA here is from genome assembly GCA_033558755.1 of Philaethria dido. NCBI lineage: Eukaryota > Metazoa > Arthropoda > Insecta > Lepidoptera > Nymphalidae > Philaethria > Philaethria dido. Next base: position 7,047 of record JAKGSA010001314.1, on the reverse strand, counting down.
ATTTGATCGAAATGTAACAGTCATTGCGGCGTATAACATCGAATGTTAACTTTCGCGAGTCTACGCCGCACGGGCGGGCCCGAGACAAGGACGAAACTACCACTATCGCGAGAGTAAGCCACAATGGCTGTGCGCCCGCCATCGATGCTGCGTAATAATATTCCTATAGATATCTTGTGAATATTTCTTTTTAAAATTTATAACTAATATTCCAAGGTTTCCCGCGTAATATATCGAATCGGGTAGGTTCGATTGCTTACGACGGGTTATATTTTCCTAAAACGAACGAAAGTGGCAGTTATCATTATGTACGTGGTTTGTTCACTACATTTTTTTATCGAAACTGACGTTTTCGATACTATACGTGGTATTATAAAATAAAATCTTTAATGAAGGTGCCACTTTCGATTATTTTTGATTGAATTTTATTTATTTTTTGGTATTAATCAAAAATATAAACAATTGCAAAATGAAAATCAACTAATTCAAACATTTTTTTATAAATGATTTATTATTAAATGTATAATTTAATATTTAACGCCTGTCATGGCGCAGGGGCACAAACGTGTGACTGTAAAGGCGACAGCTTCAGAGCTCAATTCCCACTCTGATTCATTAAATAATATTTAATATTTTCATTTCCTCGCTCTGATCATAAGGCAAAGCACGGCGTTGAGTTCCGCCACTCAGCTGAGTTCGGTGGAAAGTGGTGAACGAAAGAGAAACAATGTTTTATCGAAAGTATATTAAAAATTTTAAAATTTATAAACTAATGTAATTAAAGCAATTCCAACAAAATTATTCCAAATATCGAGATTTTCACTTGTGCCGGCACATCCGGGGAGTGCAACCCGTTGATTTCTCTCTCTCTTTTTTTCTTAGGCTTAAGTTTAGCTAAAGAAAAAAAATGAGAAAAAAGTAATGTTTTAAAATCTTTTAGTTATAACGTGGGTCTATCATATTCAGGGTTATTTATCTCCCATAATATTTAATGCAATAAAAAAAAAGATAGTAAAAAACTGTATTATCGGTTAAAATGTAACAATAAATATATATAATACTTTTTACCAACAATTAGATATATTTTCCTAATATAAGTATTAGGTTATTACGTAGGTTATATAATTCATAAAAATTATGAATTATATAACCTATGAAATTATTACATCTAAAAATAGAGTGTGACCTGCGTATTCCATTTATTTTATCAAAAAATTAGAGACGTACCAGTTTAAAAATTCTATGATATTGGTAGGTATATTTGGTATTTCTTCTCAGCAAATTGCATTGCTGTAATCAAATAGTGTCTTCATTCCTCCTGCCCACGCAGGCTGCAGAGTTATTCTACTTTGTTAAACAGCACCTGGCATTGCATGGCTTTTAATGTCAGTATCACGAAATCGTCTTAAAGGACTAAAATATACCGAACGTTAAATTTAAACTGATAATCCCAATTTTTTGAATATTACTAACAAATATTAATTTTAATTGGCCGTCTTTGAGAGATTATAATTTATAATTATTCTAGAAAGCTTACTACATAAAAATGTTAAAAAAATAAAATATCGTATATTCAAACCACGGGAACGCAATCTTCCCAGGAAATTAATTATTATCATTACTTATATATGCAAACATATTATCAATGTGGTTAAATCGTTTCGACATGCGATGGTATAATTTAAATAATCTCGGTGTAGCCCGTCGTTAGCGCCGTTCATTAGCGCATGGGCTTCGCTAAAATAATAAGTGATAGAATTTTTTTCGGATAAGGTACAAGTCATTATCTGCATCGCGCGATGTTGTTTAAGAAGCATATTATAGCTGTGATTGGATTTTTTTCTTGTTTGGTGAATGGACATAATCAAAAGTCGAGTTTAGCTTTCGTCATAGATATAACTTTATCAATGGGCAAAGAAATAGAACAGGTGATAAATGCTACGGACAAAATTTTCGATGATGTTTTCAATTCGGAAACAAACACAATAGATGATTTTGTTTTAGTCACTTTTGGTGATCCTCGTAAGTATTTTGCAACAAATAAAAAATAAATATTTATTTTTAATAATTTGACTATTATGCTTTAAGTGGCTAACTGATCAAACGTCAAAAATTTCTAACTGCTTGTCTCTTTGCCAGACTGGGCATATTTTCAATGTAAGGTAAACAACCTTAACTCTTTTTATTTTTTTTATCGTCAACAAACTCTTTCATGGTACCGACCGCCTACTAAAACTTCCCCTCACCGCCTCTTTCTTAGACATCATTGCCTCGTAGAAAGTGCGGACCGCGTCCCACGACCTCTCAAAGCTGACCATGGCCTCACCACGGCCGGCAGAGAGAAGACGTCTCTATCGTGCAATACGTGACGGTGAGATGCCCAACGTATGTCTCCTCGAGGCAGTTGTCACAGTGATTACAGCGAACGTTGGGTTCCCAACCAGGGGCCCAACTCAACGGTCCCAACAAAACAACCATGTCCCGTGAGAACCTGCTTAGTACAGATAGCCTGTGGGAAACTACACCACACCCATCGACGCTGCACTTAAGAGTGCGGGGAAGACTCTTATCTAGGCCCAAGCTTTAACTTGTGAACTGATTTTTTGATACATTTATTTTTAACTTCACGCTGTATCCCACATATATCAGGGTAGACAGAGGGAACCAGAGAGCCTAGTGTTAAGACACTCCGTTCTCTTTTAACGTTTATTTTATTTTCCTACAGCAATATTCCATATTTATACTAGTAATCTTTTCAGATTAGTTGTAAAAACTATGTAGAGTATTTTTTACGTCCTAAAAAATATTGTTTTGATTTAATTGCGTTAAAAGCTACCTTATCGAAAGACCTCTCCTTAAGCTATTTTAAGGAAAAAAATTAAGGGTTTTTCAAAAAAATCACAATTCATAAAATCTTAAATGTAGATCTCATTAAAATCTACATTAAAAACTAACCTAACCTAACACTTTGTAAAGTGAAATACCTCACCTACTAATATATATATATATATATATATATATATATATATATATA
>JAKGSA010001313.1:24403-76916 GCA_033558755.1 Philaethria dido | reverse complement strand
GGGATACAGCATGAAGTTAAAAAAAAAATGTTGCAAAAACTTGATTCGATTTCTTTTTTTTATAAGTGTAGCATATATTTGTTCCAGTTTAATGGAGGGTCTAGTGTTGATGTCGGGCGGCGGTGGCGGCGGTGGTACGGGGGGTGGCGGCGCGGGCGGCGTGTGGCGCGAGCTCGCGTACCGGCGCGCGCTCGCCAACGACCAGGTGTACCTGCGCGACCTCGCCGCTTACAGGCCAGATGTCGCTTATGACTTCCTCAACAGGTACTGTTACGATTTTATACCAAATTTCTAAATTAATAGGTACCTATAGATCCTCTGGTGTTATAAGGTCGGGGGCGGCGTTTCGCGGTTACCATCAGGTGATCCGAACGCTCGTTTGTCTTGTTATTTCTTTAAAAAAAACGTATGTACGTTTGTACTCTTACTAGCTGGTACCCGCGGCTCCACGTGTACAATTGAAATTAACAATAAGTTCATCATAAATGACACATGAGTATAGTGCCTTTTTTTATTATTTATATATATCGGTATTGAACTTTCCATGACAATGAAATGTTTTGTAGGGGTTAAAATAGCGTATGTCACTCTGCAGCTTCCTATCTCCACTCATATAAGTAACAACATAATAATAACATTCACTTTATTGCGACTTGAAAGAAGGACAAACAAAACATTATTCCATTTATAATATTAAATGAAGTAGAATTAGAAGTATGTATAAATTCATACATGTCATTCATATGAGATATGTTTGAATTATATTTGTGGAAATGTTAATTGTTATATATATTTGTTTCTTAGAATATGGTATTATGATACTTGTTCTAATAGTTTATTCATACATGTAAATCTCGTATTTTCTAGCTAGCCAAAGTAAGTAAGTGTCTATGAGGTTAAATAAACCATTAAACAAAACAACCTGACTATTTAAATCTACGGCCATCTCTAATTTTACGTATTAAAAAAAATCCTTAAACAATTATTTATTTATATTTTATTACAATAAAGTAAAAATAAATAAAACACATGAGAAAAAAGAATTACAGTAAAAGATGAAAATGTGAGGCACAAAATGTTGCATAAATTTACTTCCTATATAAGCGATAACTACTAGTAATCTGTAAAACAAGGATAGCAGCTAAAAATATGCTATTATATCTAAAAATACAACAAAGATTCTTATCGAAAGCAATGTATATAAATAGTTTCCCCTTAGAGCTAAAAACAGACTCGAGTCGTGATCATCCGTTAGTGGATTAACAACGCTTTGTTATTATTAGATATTTATTATTATAAATTATTGAAGACGCCGTGACGTAGTGCAACAGCGTCTGATATGATGGTTGTCAGTTCAATTCTTTTTGCTTCTCCTTTCAAGTAAAATAAAAACTGGGCGCTGAATTTCGTCACTCACTTGAAATGTGTCGATTCAAGGCGGAAAGTGGAGAATTGAGTGTCTCGACACTACGTTCTTTTAGCCTTTAAATAATATTTAATATTTTCTTTTCCTGGGTCTGGTAACAAAGCCAAGCGCGGCGTTGAGTTCCGCCAATTGAACCAGCGGAAAGTGGGGAACGGAAATGTTGAAAGAGAACGGAGTGTCTTAAACACTAGGTCGTCTGGTTCGTGCGTGCGGGATACAGCGTGAAGCTAAAAAAAAAATAAAAGACGCCGTGACATAGTGGATTACTACTAGATACTTATTATAAATGTGTTGGTTCTGAGTTCAATTCCTCTCAGTCCTCCATGTAGGTGAGGCAAAGCTCGGAAAACTGAGAACCGAGTGTCTTGATATAAGGTTCTTTTTGTCTGCTACATTTGTACGGCATAAATAGTGAGAAACTATATTTAGGTTCAGTTCATAAATTAATAAAAATAAAATTATAATATTACTCTGTGCACTTTGTATTCTAAGTAAATGATCTTTGTTTTTAAATTTGTCACAACGACGCCGGTTACGTAAAGAAAAGGAAGTTTCTATAATTTAAAAAAGTTCAGGTTTACCTTACTCTTTGCGACGCCTTTGTTTCATTCTTTTCATAACCTAGTACAGTGTATAAGTTTTGAAGTGCTAATCACACACTTAGGGGAAACGAAAAACATATTTAGAAAACGTATAAAATGAACGCAGCGCGGGACTCAAACCCGCGCCTCTTGAAACCGTTCAAGGCTCTATGTTATTTTAAAATAAATATATTTTTTTTTGTAAATCCAATTATGCACCATTAACTGTCTCATTTTCTAGTTATTATTTTTATAAATAACATTTTTTTACAGATACAAAATCTGAAAGAAACACCAGTATCCCAAGCCGTTATGACAGAATTACGCACACTGCTTAGATGATATTGGCTAAAATAATTTAATGTTAAGATTCGGATAACCCTGACGCCCGTTTTTATGTCCCAAAGTATAATAATCCTGTTACTTATTTTATAAGTGCTATAAATACAATATATAAATTTATATTTGTACTCCTTCTAAATGTATAAATTGTATAATCGGAATTTTGTGGGAAGTGTCTTAACACTAGGTCTCTCTGCCTACTCCTGCTATATGCGAGATACAGCGTGAAGCTATGTTTGTGGCTGTATGTAGAATTTTGCTTCCCCTTTGTTTTTGACAAGCATATTGCTGTGATATTCTAAATTGACTGAGAATTTTTATTGATATATCTAGTCTAGAAATAAACTTTGTTACTCGATACAACGTTGTTTTTATTTAAATTCGGGCATACTTCATTGCGCATCAAGTAGATGTAATTTTTAATCAGTGAGTGCAGAAACAACGTAAGTCAAGCAAATGCAAAATTAGTAATCGATTTAAACTAGCTTAGAAAGACAAGATGCATGTTGCTTTTTCTCCTCCTGCAAAATTTGAAAAATCCGGATCATTTTTTCTGCATTTACCGATTCAATTGTTTTGATCTCTTTTTCAATAAAAATTAGTATTGAAGGAACGTTGAAATTTACGTTAAAGGAAAATCTTTTTTCCGGAACATTCTACTATTGTGATATTAAAATTAATACTCAATTCAAATTCACCAATATTTAAATGATAACTATTCAAGAAAGATTTAAATAATATTCTAACCAGGAAGAAAATAAAAAAAACATGAATACTTAAAAATATATTTTATTATAAATTAAACCCAACACAATATATTGGCCACATCTAGTATGTAGTGACAGAATATAAAAGCTCCCACTTAGGGGTACAAGTGAAAAGAACTCCTCAGTCCTTCTAATACTTGAATATACATAATTAAGTAAACAAAAATATCAAATACAAAACACATTCATTGAAAACTGGACAAAATCATAGATTAATTCAAAAATACAACTTTCATAAGAATCCAACACAATGAGACTTTTGTCATTATATATTTGCATGACTAAAGAATAATAAATCAATAATTTGTTCAAAAATATTAAAAAAAAAAAAAAAGAATAAAAAAATAAAAAATCAAAATATAAAATTTAAAAAAAAAGTACTAAAAAAAGCAAACTATATTAATACACTAAGGCAATTATAGCGCAAGCATCAATCAACTCTAGGGCAAGAAAATAGGGGACTGAGTGTTTGTTACCTTTAGTAGATATTGGAATGTATATATTTATTCTAAGAGAGATAAATGCCACAGACAGACGTGTACAGTCAAGTTATAGAGGCAAGTTATAAATATATTTATCAAGTTCGTTCAATTTGCTCCCCGAAGTTCATAAAGTTAATAGATAGAGAATAGATATACGCAGATAATTTGGCAAGTTTTAAACTACTGTCTTAAATATTTACAATTAAATATATATATGTTTGATAAATTTATGCACTCGGATTTGAGTAGCCATGTCTTAAAAACAATAATTTACTATCATATATTTATGACAGTTTTTTTCAGGGGTTTACAGAAAGTGTTCCCGTATGCATAAATTTGTAATTCATGTTCAGTGATAACAAAACTAAAACTATATTAAGTATATTTTTACATAATTGACACCGGTAACGCAGTATCCTATTCTATAACTAATTATTGTACCTTAGCGGTAGCTTTTATGAGCCTTAACCGTAAGGTACTTTGATGCAAATCGATCACAAAAAATATTTTATAAAAATTGCTTTCAATTGAGCAAAATGAATTATGAGTTTAAAAACTCCACTTAAGCAAACTGAGATGAGTTTAGTATGAATATAACACCCGATTGACAGAATATTAAAAACGTGTTTTTAACGTCAATAGTAATATAGTTATAAAGCATAATTATATACATCATAGAAACATGCAAAATTATAATCGGTTTAAATCACTGAACTATAAAGTCTAAAAGATATTTATACTTAAATTTGATATATTTTCATACCAACGTCATCACAGTCTTCTCACATTACGCCTACTAATGCCATTCCTAAATAGTGTTGTCCATATAATTTAATTTCTATATACAATTAAATTCTATATTACTCATTTCTAGTATTTACAAATTAATATAAAAATTGAATTGTCATAATTTAGTTTGAATCACTTAAAACTAAAGTGAATGTCATATTGAGATTACAACCTGATATATACGTATCTACTACAATATATCGATTTCGAATTAGAAAAAAGACATTAAAAATATAAATTTACTATATCATTTTAACTTAATTCATTTAATATTTTTATTACGATACCACTTTAAAAAATGTGTACTATATTGTACTTAAATGATGTTTTGAACATGTTCATACTTTGCGTACATAAATTGATCGATAATTGTCATTGTAGAAAATACTGACTTTTGTTAATATATTGTTTTACCTAATCTAATTTATTTAAACGACCTGAGTGACTCGGTACGAGTGTTTTTCTTCAATCACTGTTTGTATGGTGCGATGTACATTCTCTGGTAGATGATCTAGAAGCATCCTCGGCATGACTTGTAATTCCATGAAATCCTCAGGACACGCCCATCGCATTTCGTATGACGGCTCTTGTGTGCGCACTTTCCTAAAATCAAAGCAATATATATTTTTATAGTTTTTACTTTGAATAAATGTGTATAAAATATATTATTTGTAAATTACCGTTCCTCATCTGCATCATTACTGTTGAGAGTCAGACATGTAAAACGTTTCAACTTTAGATAAACTTATTTAAATTTAAAATATTCATTAAACAGTACTGTACCGTTAATCGAAGCCTATATAATGAGACTAGCGTTTACTTCCCTTTTCCCTCATTAAACGGGCGTGCGACTACACCCCGTACGCGCATCCCAAACGTAGACGCCCGCGTAGCGTCTTATTAGACCCTGATGACCCCATTACGGTCGCGAACGCGAAATATGTAGGTAGGAACGCTACACACGCACGACACACACACCGCCGTCGACGGATTCGAGGGCGAAGTCCAGCTTTCGTAACGGCCCGCCCGCGCCTCGGTGCGGCCGGGTCCATCAGTTAGGGCTTATTAGGCTCCCTTAGCTTAGTCAAACTACCACCGGTCGCGTCTTCATGTCGCGATCGGTTTGCTTAGAATAGGGACTCCCTCCCCCGCCCGCACGTCTCGCGCAAGCCGAGGTCCTAGCCCCGCAGGGGGCGCCCTTGCGCCTGTCGGCATCCTCTCAAGCAGCCAGTTAGTGCTTGCATTTCGCAGGGACTGAGCACCCTCTTCCCTCACCCCCCCGGTGTCGCTGTAAAGACCGCTAGGGTCAACAGCATGTGTATCATTTCGAAAAAAAAAAAATACTTCCCTTTGCTATAATAGTTGCTAGTTAGTTGTATGCTCACTTTAAGTGGATAATAATAATTTGTGGAAAAAAATGTTTTTACATAAATAGAGTTGAATCACAAATTGTAAGTATTTATATTTACGGAGGTAATGTCACAGTAGATTTAACGACGTTGCTGTTCGCAATACATATTAAATATATAATTTTTCAGTTTTATTATCATGAAGTTATGAGTTAGTTTTTGCTAATAATAGTTTTACCCACATTATAAGGTACTTAGTTTTGAGATTTTTTAAGATTTGAATGATTCTCTAGTTTCAGTATTTTTCCCCGTTTTCATTATCTTAAAACCCGTCTTCGCCTTTTCAGAACCAACCTTCATTTTTTATATTTAGAAATTTTACTTGTACTTCCGGGTCCTACGGGGACTTAAATGATACAGGGAACAGTGTATTGCGATATACTCGTAATTCCTAGGAAAGAAAGGACATAATCTAGTTAGAGTTCTCAATCTACCTCGAATGCGCAGGCGTCATCGAGCGAGTGTCGTATAAAATCGAAAACAAAATACGTCGTGACCGATATGTTTCTCAAGTCTTCTCTAAGCTTTTTCAAATTACTGAAAAACGGACAAAACATACATGATCACAATTCCTCTCGATGCACTGAGTGATCATTAGGATTTTCAGAAAGCATGGGATTACACTCCACCGCGGAGATGATGGAATGGCATCAACAATTAAGTAATTGGTCGAATGAGCAAAAATTCCTCCTTTCGTTAAGTTTAAACAAATCCACACAAAAACTTGATTAACTGGCGCTGATTTCTATTTATTATTTATTTATTTTCAACACTCGGATTCGAAGTTTTTCCCGATCTAAGAAAGAGATCGTATGTCTTTTGTCTATAATAGCAAAACTTGTAGCATATTTGCTCCAAAAGGATGCTTATACATATCAGAATCTAAGCTCAAAACGGGTTGGTTTGTGATATTAATATCTTGGTAAAGTATTTGACAATGAGAAACCCTAATACTACAAGTTTATTTAATTAAATTATTCTTTTGTTGCTTTCTTTAGGCAGATGCACACACAACCTTACTTTACGTCGAGATTTTTCTCAGCGGGTTATTGTAGACACTTGACAAAAAAGGGAAGTAAACGCTACTATCATTATATAGGCTTCGATTAAGGTAAGTATGTTTAATAAACGTTTTAATTTCAGGTAAAACGTCTCTATTATACGCAAGATGAAATTAGGGCCAAATAAAAAAGTGTAAAAAATATTTTTATGTAACATCAGATATATAAAAACAGCTTGAAAGCCACAATTTTTTCAAGTAAAATGTCATAATAATGAATTGTATACAAATTAATTGTTTACAAACTTTTCTATTCCCATGCGCTTTCGTCGAACAATGTGTAGAATTCTGCCGGCGGTGAAAAGGCGAGCTGAGGAGAAACGCCGCGCGAACACGTTCCGCGACACTAACGCTGCCTCCTGGAAAATATTAAGTGCGAAGTTTATAACTGTGTTTTAAAATTTATTTGGACTATGGTGGTCTAAAATCCTATATATAAAAATATATACCTGAAAAAAATATATAAATGGATTAATAAATACACACATTAATTACATCAAAAATAACACTTCCAGATAGGGATCGAACCAATGACCTCGGATTTTTAGCATTTGAATTACCAATTACTAGAATTATCTAGTAGTTTCTACTAAAAACAAATATCAATATCATTTATTACTGCAATATACTTAAATTCGTTAATTTAAATAATTTCTTAAATGTAGATGTTTTTGTTAAATAATTTCAGCGTGCTTCTTCATGCGTGAACATAATTGTAATTAAATTACTTAGCCGCACTTTCGTGAAAGTTAGTGAAGAATTCATAAAATGTTACCATTTTTAAAAATGAATTAAAAAATGATATTAATTTTTGAAGTTTCAATACGATATTTGAAAACATGCAGTGGGACTTTCAGTGAAAATATATATGATAATGCCAATTTACTTATAGCCCGATAAGAACTTTATGAATTGTCAAAGGTTCGCGCAGATACTTGTGAAGAAGGCGTATTTTAGGTATAATTTTAACCCCTGAGAAACAAACTTGTCAAGTACAAGTTATAGCCCAGGGCATATACCAGATTTAAAGTAGTTTTTGTACCCCAAGCCTGATTTACCTAACATTTATTCATATTCATATCTTTTCCCATATAGCATAAATCATAACGTGAAAGCACACAAAAATTAAGCTTACATTACATGTAATGAATGTTTATTTTGTACATAGATGCATACTATTCATGATTAATTAGTTATATTCGCAGAAACTATTCGCCATTATAGTTTTTACTTTTGGGCCAACTTCAAAATTGTGAAAAAAATGTAGCTTTTTAGAGATTTTTTTATTTATTCGGCAAAAATGTATGGAACATCTGATTGTTTTCTGACATGTCGCAGTTCTAATAAATTTGTGTAATTTACTGCAAAAAAAGTCTCTAATTACAGTAAAAATCTGATCAAACATATATATTAGTTACGATTTAAATTTGATATGCTAAACATGGGATAAAACGGTAACACTGACCGACCGCCTTCTGCGCAATTGCGCGTACGTCTTCTGCGCAGGCTTCCGCGTGTACCTCCGATAATTCATAAAGTTCTTGTCGGGCTATAAATTAAAATTGAAATTTGAAAAAATGATTTAAGAACTAAATTTAAAAACGATAAATTATATTAATATTTTAACGTATTAAGTAGCAAAAAATTTTATACATAACTTTTCAGATGTACACGTAAATTACATGTTCACATTTTACAGCGGAACAAGGTCGTGACTTTAATTAGTAATTAACTTTAATTATGTAGCTACGAACAATAGTAAGATATAGTTGCTATCTTGCAATATATTCATGTCATTTCAAAGGCTTAACAACTAAGCTTACATTACATTTACTTATATTTATATAGTACCTAATATATAAAACAAATAAAAAACGAAAAGAGCTGTCAGTGTAAATGGAATTAAGTGATATTTTACGAAACATATATGTGAATATTTATTTTAATTAAAAAAAGGTTTTGAAATGACAAAATTTAATACCAGCATTAATTTAATATAATTATAATATTTTTTACACAAATAAAAAAATATATAATTTTATTTAATTTTTCGTAAGTTCATTTACACTGACTGGCAGAATAAAATAATTAAAAAAAAGAGACCAAAAAAAAAAACAAAACAAAAAAGATGAAGATGTAAGTGAAGATGATGGTGATTCCCAAGCAGCACAGCACAGCACAGAACACGTGACTGGTAACCTGGTAAACGACACTGACAGCACTCACGGTGGACACGCCCTGTACGAGCAGCGCGTCGGAGTCGTCCGAATTGTTCGCCTCCAAGTCCTCGGGCCGCCGCCACGTCGACTCCAGGTCCCGCGCCGGCACGCCGAACAGCGCGTAGCCGAAACCGTTCAGCATTATCCGGTACTGATGACAAACAACATATTTATATGTTAGGGATAAACTAAAGAGTATTTATTATTTATATTGATTGGTTCGACATGCCATATATGATTTGATGGGTAGCTGGTTGGCGATACTTTAATAAAAAATATAAGGATAAAGTATACATATCGTGCGTCAGTAGAGCGAATAGTTTACTTCTTGGTGAGCTTTTACCTGTGCCAAATGGAGCACACTGACCATGGCGTCCGAAGGTGGTGATGATTCACCCTTGGACTCGGCTTTCGCGACATATATAAATAATTTTTGTTTTAAAGTTTAAGAGAGGAACTATGATTTAAAAAATAGGCTCGTTGTATTAACCTATATATTACTTCAACAACAAAGAAAAAATATTATTTAATATTCAATATTAGATATACCCACCTACCTACCGCATATTTATAAAACATAATGCCACTTAATTTGCATGAAATATTGTTTCGTGGAAATATCAACGCCTACACATTGTTTCTTATTTCTATATATAGTTATTTTTATACTCAATATATCATAACATATACTTGAACTGTAAAAACAACATTATTAAGCAAATAATTAGTCAACAAATATGACATCAGTATTGTCTGTCACTCACTTATTATCACGTGTAATTAAAAGAAAACACTAATGAACGTCTATTAATCATACTAAACATCATTGGACTTAGATCGCATGCTCGAAACAGATAGAATATATATAGATGTTTTTAAAATAAGTTTTGTTATAACGTATTTGTATAGATTTTTAAAATAAGGATTTTTTGTATGCGCATGCAGCTAATAACTTATTTGCACTGCGTAGTCTGACAACTACATACCATAAGTGAGTTTATATTAAAAGATTAATGAAAAATATTTAAGGAATAAAATAATCATACTTAAAAGTTTTGTTATATGCTATATATACGTACGTACGTAAAAGGTTTAAGACATATTGTTGGTAAAAGTTTTTTACGCTATCGCACTATAAAAATATTGTCATTTAAAATTACCCAACATTTCTTCATATGAGTTACAATCACCTATGTACGTGTGTAATAAAGCTTATAATTTTTAGTAGCTAGCTATCTGTAACGTTATCTTTAATATAACCGATATTATCTTACAATATATGTATAATTTATTGATAACACCTGAGTGCTACCTTAATATGAGGTACTCAATTAAGCCCTAACCGCACAGTTGCGTATTTGTACAATATATTTTCCTCATTACGCAATTTTTGTATCTAGAATGTAATATCTCTTTTTCCAATTTCCCTAGTTTTGGAGTAAACTGGGTGGCGAAAATCAATGCTGGAAATTTGCCTAACCAGACCGGAAAATACCTAAATAATAAACATTCCTCCAAGTAGTAGGTAAATGTGCTTTTTTAAATATTTTGTGAATAAAAAGTTGGGTTGAGTCGAAATGGATATTAAAAATGATATCAATTAAGTTAATATATATTTGAAAATAAATCAATTAAAAATAAAAATTAAACCGGATATTGTGAAATAAGTTGCTGCATGCTATATATCGTGTTTAAAATTAATTTCATGTTTAAGTAATTCTATAACAGTAGCTAAATATTAGTTTACCTTAGGCAATTTAGTAGCATGTATGGTTTGTATGACTTTCGTTCGTAGATTCTCTATACTGTGGACACTGAGCCTCATAACGAGATCGTCCCCAACACCGATTGTCATCACGAAGCTCTCTGTAAACCGTGCTGCCTCTCTGCTAATAAGTCCAGCTGAAAATTAATTAACAATATGTTTTTTATAGTTCTAATGGCATAATAATCAATTAGTACTATTTTTTAAATATTTACCTGGCGTTGAAAATGCAAATACTTTAAGATGAGGATATTTCGGTCTTAACTTTAATGCTACTAATACTGCAACTCCAGCTCCAAGGCTATGCCCTGAAAAAAAAAAAAATATCATTCTATTAAGATAAATAATCATTTTTTCTCTTGACTTCGTGACGTCACATACGTCCGTCAGGAAAAGAAAATGTTATGAGCCATAAATAAAATGTATAATGTTTATTATGCACATATTTTCCACATAAAGTTAGATGTCAATAATTGAATAATTAGCTCTTTACCTTATGGGCAAATAAATAATGACATAATGGAGAAGAAATTCTACCTATATCTATTATATTGACATTTTATTATTATGATTATCAGTTTTATAATATTATATACCTGTAAGAATTAAGTCGTAGTGTGGAAACTGTGCAAACGTCCTGTCCAATATGGGCGTGAGACGTCTTAACATTTTAGCTGCCCCCATTGACATACCCTTGTGTGCTGCTGTATCTTCTGGCAAACCTGAACACGACAACATGTTTCTTTTTATTTGTATGGCAAAAAAATTACGTAATTCTTTTTATCTTTAACACGTCTCCTGAAAAAACTATGCAAGGAGAGTAGAGAACCTAGAAAATCACTCCAATCTATGAAAAAGTGGAATTTTCTCCCATACCTAGACAACTCATATTATATCGTATAAGGCAGTACTAAATGTCGTTATATTTGTCCAGTTGGGGGAAAAAATAATATAAATTCAAAAAGTATCGTAAATCTTTCATACATTTCACAGCTGCGTTACGAGGCGTAAATATAAAATAAGAAAGAAATTATTATAAAACGTACATTGAAAATTACAGATCATATATTTGCAATAAGGTTACATTTTTAATATAGCAATCTGCAAAATATTTTTATATATGATTTTATCTTTTTATTGTAGATTTATTCATATAATGTCTATGAGAATGCTTTATATTTTATATGTAAGTATCATATAACTTTAATTATTTGAAACCCAAAAGGCTTAACACGAAACATAAAAACGATATCGATTTCTACTTAAAAATAGCTTTCGCAATTTACAATACATTTGCTACCCGTAATAAAACTAGTAAGGTCATCAGTACATACCATCGGCTTCAAATTTTTCCGAGCCAGCCGTAAAATCCGTAAAGATGTCCCTCAGAGATATGGACCCTCTAACCGCCACCACAATACTTTCTCTATCGTGATCAGCTATCACGCAAAACGGCAACTGTTTGTGATAAGAGGAATAGATATATAGGAAAATATTCATTTTTATACTTAGTTTATAGTTTTCCATTTGCCTCGACATGCGTATTTACCACGGTAAAACTAAACGCCGTTTTTAGTTCAGACCGGAAATAGACATTTATGAACATTAAATGACATGAAATTTTAATTCGAAACAAAATTTTCAACGTCTTTTTTGGTTTTAGTAGTCTTAATTTCAGACATTGT
Source organism: Philaethria dido (assembly GCA_033558755.1). Lineage (NCBI taxonomy): Eukaryota > Metazoa > Arthropoda > Insecta > Lepidoptera > Nymphalidae > Philaethria > Philaethria dido. The sequence goes on along the minus strand of JAKGSA010001313.1, from coordinate 64,391 downwards.
AGACGCAGTATAGTAAAATACACCTGTTTATCATTTCTACATGCAGACGAGTATAGTCAAGTATTATTGTTGTGAATAACTGAATAATGTCAATCATCTCAGAAGTAAATTAACTTAAACGTAAAATATAAATTGTTACTGCGTCAAACGAACGTTATGTTTAGGTTTAAAAGACATATAAGACTATTAATCTTATGACTATGAATTACTATTAATAATAGGAAATAAACGCTATTATAATATAATTAATAATTAGTTTTTATGAACATATAAATAACAATTTCGTCGGGCCGTCAAAATTATAAAAATTTGCTTCTCGCAACTGTCACGTTTTGGTTAAAGCAATTATGTGTCGAAAGTCGAGTTTTTCGTGTGAACTGGACCGAAATAAATACCGGCTGTAATTCATACATATGTACACAAAAATATAGTCATACAATCTTTTTCCTAGCTGTCAATGTCAGTTCTAAAAGTATGAGAATTGAAATAAACAAAAAAAAATATTTATAACTTGTTACCGAGTAGTTGGTGTTCTGGATGTTTAATTTAATTACTTTAAAAATATGTAAAACAAATATTAAAAAAATAAAAATTAAGTATATGTATGCATATATATATTATTTAATTACTATCATAGGATAAACAATTTTTTTTTTAAACTTCACGCTGTATCCCGCATATAGCGGGGTAGGCAGAGGGAACCAGAGAACCTAGTGTTAAGACACTCCACTCTCTTTCAACATTTCTGTTCCCCACTGTCCGCTAAATTGAGGCATTGCGTGTTGAGTGGCGGAACTCAACGACGCGCTTTGCCTTGTTACCAAACCCAAGAAATGAAAATACTAAATTTTACATTTCCTGGAGTGGGAATCGAACCCACAACCTGTCGCGTTTACAGTCGCATGATCAATGAAAAATAATATTAATAAACATAAAATTCTCGCTCATAATTACTTCAAAAGCATCTGCAATAAATAAGAAATCCTTATAACTGATGTACCTACAGTTCAATTTTAGCATGCATGTCACGTCTGCATCATTATATTACGATTTTATCATTGAGCTTGAACATAAAATGAAATATTAAAATACCTATCAAGCCAATTTAATAAATATAATATATTTACACAAAAACGTAATACACATAAAAATTTTGGCTGTCTAATAAATAAAGAGTGATTTAAAAATATGCTCACTTCAAAGACCCGATTGTTGAATGATGCGAAGATGATATCATCTGCCGAGAGCTTCGACATGTACTTGACTCCAGCGAAGTGGCACAGACAGCAATTGTCGTCCGTTACTATAGAGTTCTTTGGCCTAAAATTATTTTAATATTATAGTCAAATAACATAAAAAGTAATCTGAAGTCTATGTATTATGTAAAGTATTGTTACTTTACATAATACGAGTATATTGCGTAACTAGAAAGAGATTGACCTCCGAAGAGTTTACGAGTTACGCTATTTTATGGATCCAATGTAAGCTGAAATTGCGTTTTCTTTCAAGCAATAAAGTATTTTTATTATTTTAATGTAACTATTATTATTTTACTTATTATATCTATATATAAATACGTGAAGCAAAAACTTTGGACCCCTTTTTACGAATATTACGCGGACGGAGGAGCATGAAATTTGGTACACTTATAGTTTATACAGCGAAAGAGTGCAGAATGCTAACATTTTTTTGAAATAATACATAAAAAATATATTAAATTAACAAAATAAATGTTACACACACTACCGTGGTTTGACATCCATGTACATACATTGTTAAAGACAACGCGTTGTTAACGCGTCAAAGGCGACGCTAGTATATAGTTATAGTCACTATATAATATAAATCTCAACATATTTTCCTACACGACATTAAAGAAGTTTTTACCTTGCGCTTAAGCCTTGAACCGTAACATATTTGCATTAGCCAAATATCGCAAGTAAAGTTTTTATACCTAAATGTGGATAAGCAATAAAGGATTTATAATATTTCTTGTGTTGTTAAATATTTTCAATTTGAGAAGAAGACGAAATCCTATTCAACAAATGAAATTGTACCTGACCTACATCACATAAATATTATCATTTTGACTTGTAATTTATAGAAAATCTAGTAATTTTGCTTGACATCAGTTAAACTTACCGACAACAACAACAAGTCAAATGTCTCGCCAGTTTGCAAAAACCAGTAAAGCAGTGCCGGTACAAGACATAAGGCCAGCCGTACGCAGCTATCGATAATCTCAAGTAGTGCAACGCATCATCCAAATTCATCCAGGGCGGGGTTTCGGAGAACACTTTGTTGACGTCAGTAGTGTATATCGGTTCCTCATCGTTCAGCATTTGGATTCGGCGCATCTCTCTAGTTTCGCGTTTCTGACGCACTCGAAGAAGGACACATCCGGCGACTACGTCGGATGGTACCAAGTCGGTCGATCGGAATAAAGCGCTGAGAAGTGCTGAAAAATATATATACTAAAGTAAATAACGAAACCGTTCCAAAACTTTCAGCGTTACTATTTACTTATTCGGAAAAAGTAAAACAGGTGACTTTTTATTTCCTTATCATTACTAATCATTTGATAACAGTTACTTTGACGCTGACATGTTCCGATGGAAAAGTATGAACTTACTTTTACATTTTACATTGGGGGAATATCATCTATAATACATCTATAATATATACTTTCCCGCCACCTGATAAGTTAAAGTTGATAATCACACTAAAATAGGAGGAAACCAGATAAAATAATTATACGTTACTCTACATTACTCCGAGTAATACCCGTCAAAATATTTTAATATAATAATACCACAAAAAACACACATCGTTTGTGTAAAGTATATTTAAAAAAAATTGTAATAATTTAAATATTCAATATATTATAATTCTAAAGCACTGTTGACAAAATTCAGTAAATAAATTTTATATAGTATTATACATGCACTTAAGTTTATTTACTGCAAATAATTTTATATTTATATAATAATAAAAATACTGCATAACTTTTATAGTTATTTAAAAAAAAAAGTATGGCCAGTCACGTTATTACCTGTCGACTGTTTTTAAAATAAATTCCCATATATGAAATATTTCCTGTCACAATAGTTCCTAGTAAAACAATAAACAATATATAGCGGCACAAAATTCAAAGCTTACCTGCAACTTGTTGAAAGGCTTCCTTTCCGTGTTCATCCCTTTTCAGCCAACAAAAGGCCCATCTGAATCGCCGTGACCATAATCCAGTTACTTTTTTATGATGTCGGACTTGGTTGGGTGTATCCTGCATGTCTCCATAGTTAACTGATCCCAAGGGGTCGAATACCATAAACAGTCCGAATACCGTTAGGCCCAATTGAACCCAATTAAAAAGAACTATACCTAGAAAATATATTTAAAAATAAATTTTGTTAATTATATTTTATTTTATTTCTAAAGTGTTAACTCGTGTTGCTTACTTTGTATAACAATACTAGAAAACTTATCCGACACAGTGCACTCTATAACTTCACAAAACATCCACATGGTCCCCATTACATTCAAAGCCACCTCTGGTAACACTAGAAATACCCTGAAAGCAAATTATATGTTACTTTGCCGTATTTTTTAAATTCATAATTAAAAATAATATTTAAGCCGATTGAAAATTCTATATTTTATTTATGCGTTATATTTAATTTATGCGTTAAAATAAACTGAAATATACTTATATAAAATAAAAGTCTGCTATTCTGTAATAATTATTACTTTGTCAAATACAATACTTACTTAAGTAAAAGCAAAGGTGAGACGAGTTTTCTAGCATCTGTTTCCGTTATAGTACCTCTGGCAGATTGCTGGGCTAGGGCAGCCAGCAGGAGCATTAGGCATGCTTGTAAAGCCAAAGTACCACATAGGTATAATCGGACGAATGAGCCTCCGTGCCAGCCATTGGTTTGGCACTGCCATGTTATAGGATATAGGACTTCGACCACTAAGGCGATAAGGACTAGCCTAAAAAAATTAAACGTTCATAACCAAATAATAATATCAACTTTTAAAAATACTAGTTAATTTGAAAGGGAAATATTATCCGATGATGATGATATGATAGATACTCTTCTACAAACATAAGTGGTGTTCTAAGATTCATTATAATTCAACATGATCAGAGTTGCGCGACAGAGTCATTCATGTGTCTGTCGGTCTGAACTCAAATTGTGCCAACATGAACTAAATGAAAATATTGATTAAAATGTCCACTTGGTCCTGGATTGGAATTTAGGGACTCAAAATCCCCTGCCTACGAAGCTAGCCACAAGATCCTAGTTATAATAACCTATAAGATACCTAGTCAATTAAGAGAGGCTGCTCGTATATATGAGTTTGTAATAAAAAGCTTTTTAATACTCACTACTAATAATAATCAAAATTTTATATCTACTTTAGAAGCTATTACTAAGATTATTGTGTATTCAAATAATTATGTTTTTTAAACCATTCATTTCATACATTAAGTAACTTTTATTAATATTATCTGTATTCTACGAATAATCTATACCGCTTTTGACTCTATAAAAATATTATTTTGTTACTTTCAAGAATCTCCCGCATTATCAATTCAGTTAGAGTGAACTTAAACTTTTTCACCTGTTAGACATTACGTTGTAGGTTGCTGAACCTAGCGCTACACTTTACTTATCCAATTTAAACTATATTATATTCTAACGAGTGGGATTTGAACCTACATGCGTCTAGTTTAACAAGATTTGTAGAAATTGCGCAATGGCGTAACTATGATCTTAAATTTGCACATATTTGTTAATTATTTTCCTTACATAACTATAAAAAATTAATTCTACTTCATTATGCGTGTAACTATGTATGTATGTCATATTTAAATTGAGTTTTTATTTATAGTTAAGACTTTTTATAATCAGTTAAACGTGTTTCTTTAATTGTTATTATCTTTATATGAGCAACATATTTTTGGCTGTATAAATAATTTTTAGATACATAAATGTAATTAAAGAAATATGAAACATAAAGTAAAAAATATATTATAATATTAATTATTCTGTTTTTTGTTTTAAATGTAAAAAAAGATTTATTTTAAAAATCATTTACAATAATAATACAAAAGCAGGTTCTGTATTAGCTGGTATATAAATACAACCTAGATATTAGTGAAATAAGTGATGAATTGGATAATAAGCATGACATGTCCAAAACTAATGAAATGTCCGGTACGACAGTAAGTGGCCAACAAATAATAGCAATCGAAATGATTCGTGACAATTTAAAATCCATTATGAAGCAATCAGACGGGAGCAGAAGGTCAGTAGCGGACAAAACACGTCACTGGGAAGAGTGGAGAAAGCTTAATGAACCCAAAAATATCTTCACTAATGAATATTTCATAGCCAAGTCAAAGTGCCATCTAAAAATCTTGTACTCGTGTACATCAAATATTTCAATTATAATTTATTTTAACAAATTATGGCTAAAAGCTTTAAAAGTAAGTTAGTGATAACTACTGTCAAGTGTTCGAAACGTCAGATTTCCAAAAAGGTATTTCCGAATACTAAAATATACGCTAAAATAGTTTCATTTAATATGTGTAATAATCGCGAAAATCAATGAACTCATAGTGGTAACATGTTAATGTAAAACATTTCATATTTTAATCTGACGTGTTGTAAAATATATAAAGAATTTTGTTGTGTAATATAAACGACTTGCAACAAAAAATACGAATTAAGTATACTAAAAAATATTACCACTTCCTAGAATTATAACAGGTTGTTACTAGGATAACATACAAATAATTAACATATCCCCACAAAAAATCATAAAGTAACGCGCCATAAATAGTAGTTTTAAATCTTTTAAGTGTTTTTTAGATGAACATACGTCATAGGACAGGTACGAACCTTGAACAAAAACTAAGATCTAGCACTTACTTCATTTCGCATGCAAGGTTATTTAATCAAATATGAAATTTCAAGCTATGAGTATCAAGAAGTTCACGGCTTGCAACAAATACAAGGATAAAATTTGTATTTCCTTATTATCTAATTTAGTATAAATCTTATCGTTATACTAAAATATTGTATAACAGAATGTTGTTATGTTATAAATATACTCGAAAGCTTCATGTTAGAAGCATAAAATAACATGTTATTACGCGGAAGGAGGAAACAGATCCACTTATCATCGAACACAATATTCATATCCAATAACGCACTTACCAAACAAATCGGAAAAGAAGTTCAAAGATACTCGGAAACACAAGATCATCTGAGGCGGCCAGCCATTTGCGCCCGAGGAGCCGGAGCGCCGGCATTCTGCAACAAGAGAACGCCGTTAAATATATGTTATTAAAGCTTACAATACTCCAACTAATGTCAATATACGTAAGTTCATATGAAATTAGAAATGGTATCTTTGACTACGGAAAATCCAGTTCTGTCGTGTTTGAGTAATTTCTTCATTTTGCGCAAGTTGATATCGCAATTCGCATAAATAGGATGCTAATATCTATTTATATGTATATATAACCATACTCAGTTGGCCGTGGCTTTATTATTAATCTTTTATGTAGAGTGCTATTTAAAAAAAAGACTAGAGGTGATTCTAAAATTCTATATCTAAAACTTTTGCCATTATCTACTATTGTACCAACGTATGTCGAAATAAAAATACTAGGTATGTATCATTTTTTATATTATATTGATAATAGTTTTCCTCATGTTACAATTTCAGAATAGTAAATTCCGAATTTAAATTCAATTTTATTAATTTAATATTATTTTTTGCCTTCAAATAGGTGTAGATTACTAGTGTATACTGTATTGGTATTATTTTGCTTATAAAAACATAGAGTGCCCAAGTAACTTAGCTAAAAATATTCGTAAACTAGTAAAATTTTATTGAAAATAGAAATTGTAAGCATGTTATGGGGCTCATAAATTTTACTTGTTTATTTGAAACCAAATGAATACCGCAAAATTTCGGTTAGCCTAAAATAAACAAACAATGTCGCAAGCAAAAATCACCTCGCCCTCGTATCCTATATTCTGCATCGTACGCTGAACCCGGATGAAACAAATGTTTTGGGAATCTTCACTTCACTTGTTTTTGTTTACTATTGCTATAATAAAGCTCGGTCAGTAGGATATGTACTCTACATACGACGGATTTATTACAGTTTGTTTCTCGGATTTAAGTGAGAATTTTTTTGTAGATACTTTAATATATTTCGAGCGAAAAATGAAAATAAAAATTATATTTTAGTATGATCTTTTCTTTATTTGTATAATATATATCTTTTTATGTAATCCACAATGCAGAGTGGTTAAAAACTAGTCGACATCTAAAGCTCTCTATTATGAATGTAGTTTTATATTTATAGATCTACTTATAGCTTTAGGTATTATTATTATATCTGTTTGAAAACATTAATTGTTATTAAGTTAATATTTTAAATTATAAACAATTCGTTATTACACTTTAGATAAAATTACAAGTTTTGATTGACGTCAAATAGAGGCTTAATGTACGAGCCTGTTTTAATAGATACTTAAGCTCGATAAAAACTAATACGATATTGAGACGTCATTAATAGAACTATTTGAAATTTCAAACAACTATTATAAATATATAGAATATTTCAAGTTATATAAGTTATATCTAGACGTAGCCAAAAGATGCATAGCCATCTTAGAAATGCTCTTTATTACACAATATAATTCGATATGTACTATTTAGTATAAAAATAGAAACTTCGCGTTTTACTCCGCATAGCAATGTAGTCAGAGAGAGCCTTGTGGCGGAACTCAACACCGCGCTTTGTCTTGGCAGAGAGCAGAAATGAAAAAAATAATTGTAATAATTTCTCCGAGACGCAATGGTAAGGCCACAGTATTATATTATTTTTTTGTAACATTAAAATCAATGATAATTAATGTTTTAGAAGAATCAGTTATTTCAAGCTTAGTGTACTGTGACTTCAATGATATTCTAAAAAATGTAGTAGTCGTTTCTGTTTACTGATGTATGTTAATATTTCATAATATATTATATTAGATAGGTTATACATAGGTCAAGGTCTGATAATAAAAAATGAAAAAAAAAATAATATAACGTACATAAATCATAATTTTATATAAAAAAATCATAAGACAGTGATATAAAAAATATTATAAGGAGATTTTGTAATTATTTTTACATTGGATATATATATTTTTTAATTTCACGCTATAGTGGGAAATTAAAAAATATAAAAAATATAAAAACACGGGATATACCCCGTATATAGTAGGGTAGACAGAGGGAACCTGAGAACCTAATGTTAAGACACTCCGTTCCCCACTTTCCACCGAATTGAGGCATTGCGTGCTGAGTGGCGGAACTCAACGTGGATATATTTAATATGATAAAAAAAAGTAATTAATAGAATATGATATTTATGATTTTGAAGATATAAATTGATACCTATATTGGGTGAAGGCGATATCATTGTCGGCTTAATTTTCGATGACAAAGTATATGGAAACAGTATTTTATGATACTTGGTTAAAAAATTGGTTAAATTCCACGCCAACAAAATCGGGGGCAAAGACTAGTGTAAAATAAAAATTATTACACAACACAATTATTGTGGTTCGTACTCAATACAGATGAAAACTCATATTTAAATTAATTATGTTTCTCCAGTTTATTTAGAAAAAGTACCTTATGTTCCTATACTCAAAATTGGCGGAAAGAGAAAACAAATAATTCTAAGTTCATAAAATTTTAGGAGATGTGCCACGACAAATGACATATTTTAATAAATTTCCATATATGCTCAGTTTATTACACACACAAACGTATAAATATATAGCTTATATTAATAAAATATTCCTACAAAAGCCAAAAATGTCGACAAAAAATGTCTCTACATTTAAATTATACAAGTCGTTCATAATAATATATCGTGGCTGTCAAGATATTAATTTTCATAGCAGATAATTCTTCGCACTCGCAAGTTTTTGCAACCACATATACGCATCAAAATTTCCGAGTCTACCAATGACGTCAATCGTTTCTCGACCTGTTAACAAGTTTCAATTTACTTTATAACTTTAAAATTACACTTATCTTGTGATACAGTTAGTCTATTAAGAACAAAATTTATGCGATAACGGCTAGTCTTTATCGACTAAATAGTCGACATATAAATATATGTAAAAAAATTTAAACATTGATGGGTAATTAGATAAGCGTAATTACCTAATGTTTAATGTTACTTTTTTTTTTTTTTTTATTTAGCGTGTAATAATCTAACTTTATTGTATAGCACAGTAGCTCATTGTAATACTAAACTTATTATTACTACGAATTCCCAGCATTTTACGGAGTAATGAACAGTCATTATTCCGTGATACAGATCACAGATAATGATACAGATCACTATTTCGTGAAATACTTATGTCTTAGTATTATTACTGAAACATTCGATATGAAGTTAAGACAACATTTTTCTTTTTTACTTATAATAGTTTTACTTGATGAAAGTTGGACATGAACTAAATAGGATATTTGTTTTAAGGCATTTAAGAACAAAAACAGTAGAACCTTCTTTATCCAGGGTGATGCTGTAATAGGTGTTTACGCATAATCAAGAATCCCGAATAATCGAATTATATAATCTATATTGACTTAATTGTTTCTAGAATATGAATTGAACTAGCACCGGTTACCAGATACATAAGATACCGCTCACCGTATTTTCTATCCGGTATTTTATTATTTTTAAGAACAATTACATACATGATGAATAATTACATTGTAATTGTTAAAAAAATAATCTCATGTAATAATGTTATTATAAAATAAATATTATGAACTGTAAAATAAATCATGTTAAAATGTCGGATAATCGAGTTTCTACTGTATGTCATATTTTTCTGTATTAAAAGTATAAATGTCATTCGTATGGGCAATTATTTTTTTATTATTCTTAACACGTTAACTGAATATTTTAATTATTTTTTTAATCTCGGCCAACAAGGTGTAAAATCAAGCCCCCTAGTATAAAATAAAATTATTTTCATTTTGGTTTCAATGTGTATTACATTGTCATAAGGTGTATTGTCAATCATATACAAAACCAAATTTTTACAACTATATGAATAGCGTATAAGAATTTCGACATAGATATGGATATGGACGTACAGCTTAGCGATTAGAGCGTTTGAACGTATTTCAAGAGGCGCGGTTCGAGACCCGCTACTCAAATTATGATGTTTTCTAAAATTATTTTTCACATTCTAAATGTGTGATTAACATTTTAAATTACTAAATATAGTAGGTATAGGATGCTAAATTTTTATTGACCTTGTTTTGCAATATCACTCCCAAAATTTTCTTACGACCTGACGACCTTTTTTTAGGATTTGGATTTGGATGATTGTTATTTGCAATTTCAATTTCAACGAAAATTGGAATTTGGATTGCAATTTTTGTTTTAAACAAGTAAATTTTTTTTCTACCCAGTTTTTTTAGTACATCCGCCACTACTTTATTGTAATTTGCGAAAAATAAACCGATGGGAATCGTGTTATATGAACGCCTCGCCACTGATACGTATATACTTATTCAAGAAAACAAACAACAACATTTAATATCCGCACAGATAAAAGTAATAATAAAGTCCATCGGCAGTCAATAAATCCAATCGTTAACCAGAGCTTTCGAAACACATAAAATAGATAACAAATGAAAGGGCAAACAAAAACACAATTTATATACCGTGACTGTCAACAGATTCTAATTTTCAAGGATGGACAATTAATTTGTTTTCAAGTTGATATTACGTGAGTTTTAGGCTACATTAGTAATTCAAAAGTATTTTATTCATGAAATTAAGACTATAATAAAAAAGCGTTTCCATAGTTAGAATATATTTATGAAAAAAAAAAAAAAAAAAAAAAAAAAGTATTAAGCGGGATGAAAAAACAGTAATAGAACAAGAACCTATTTTGAAGTTTTTGGTTGTCTGTTTGTACGTGCACATGCTTATATCAGTGGAAGGATTCGATGAAACTTTTTTGTTGTATAGCTGTCAGACCTGGGCGGAATTTAGAATATAATTGATTTTGAAGACTGGCAGACTTGATATAGAATCATAACGGAATATTTAAACTATAACACAATTTGGGAAAGTTGTCTAGACAAACAAATGTTTCAAAAAAAAAAAAAAAAATCCGTTGAAATAAAAAAATAGAGGATCTGAAAAGATATTCCACCAGAACGACATATTAGAATATGCCGCCTGAGCCAAAGTTGTTAAGCGTATGGGCATTCTCTATTGACATATAACGATTGAACACCTGGAAAATCTGACCAAAAATATATAAATAGAACATCTAAACTATAAAAAGTAAGCAATAGTTGATCACTATGGTAGACTTTTTGATGACTAATTAAAACTATCGAATTTACGAAAATGGAGCAGTAAAACAGCGTCTGACTGTAAAACTTAAAAGTCGAGGATTCAATCTCCTCTTGAAGGGACAAAGATAGGAATGCAATGGAGTGTCTTCACACCGGATTCTCCTTACCTACTTGCTATGCAGGAAAATGTATAAAGATGAAAAATTTATAATCGTCTAAAACTTCTGATATGATCTACCCGGGTTGTTCGGAATGCTTAAATTAAGCAGAGGAACTCTTCAAGAATACATTTTATGTGTCTTCCTAAGTTTTATTACGTGATTTTATATACAAACCCATAAAATTTAAATAGCAATAAATAAAAGGTCGTTTAAAACAAAATAGACTTTCATCTTTTAGTCAATTACTTACCAGAGAGAGAATTTTAGAAGCTTTCAGCTAATAGTTTGACCTGACTCTGTAACATAGTAACATTTTCAAATGTTGTGGGGAAATGCACTCTAATAATATGAAGTAATTTATTTCGTTCATACGTTGGTATATATAAAATACGTTACGTAAGTATTCATACAAGTACAATATCAAGTTAATAACACGTAAATCTCCCTATTTGGAACCGCTGTTATATTACTCAATATCAACGAGATAAATTCATGACATATAACCAAAACAGGTTCTATCATTAAAATGTTTATCACATATAGTGCCACTTCATTGATTATTGGATTTTGCAACAAATAAGTACAAACCACCCGTACTCGTATGATACGACTACGTCCCACGTAATTGCTCTACTAATTAAATTATTGCGCATCCTCGACAAACTGTGTAGCTCATGCACAAATGCAATCATTGTGTCTCTTCGCTACTTTTCATAAATGGATTTTTGTTTTAAATTAAAATTATACTACAGTTATTAACATTTAAGAGTATTAATTTTATATTCTTTAGTTATACGACTTTATGATCAGTATAACGAAAATTTCTCGAAAATTCTGCATCAAGAAACTTACCTAAAATTAATGTACAGTGACTTGTCAACGGTTTTTTATAAGTCAATTAGCATTTTCCGGTCTAAAAAACGCTAGTCACATACAGGTGCACAAAATACTCATTACTCGATATAAATTCTTAAAGGACCTTTTTTCGATACTATTTTTTATTATTTTTTAACATTGCATGCTTTATACTCAATATAAGCTTGATACGAGTGATTTCATGTTTAACCTTTATGACCTTCGTAACTGAGACTGTAAGACAAGTTAAAGGTCAAAATATTATTTCAGTAAATGTTTGATATTATTCTTAGTTACATGTAAAAGCGCTTACATGTTGCTTTTTATAAGATTGTAATTCAAAGGATATACAAATATATATTATATTATGATGAGATATTTAACTATTGGTTTTATCTTCCTCTGTTTGGGACACAATAGCTCAGAGATTCGCTAACGTTAGTTGTATCACATTTTGCCATTGATAGTGACTGATGACATTGATAGTGGTTGGTTGCAAATTCTATTCCCAATCGAGGGAGTGATTATATTTATATTATTTTCATTTCTCCGTTTTGCGCAATTAAAACGCAATATGTTAAATTTGAACGACAGCGGCGAATAGAGTGTACATTAGATTCCCTCTGACTACCTTGTTACGCTGAATGAAGTGTGAAACTTGAAAAAAAGAGAATACTATAAAATATATTAAAATGGAATTCAATGTTACTTTTTCCCTTAAACTTCAGTTTTTTGAGTCGTAGATACTACAGTTATTTAATATTGAAATTTGAATCCGCAACAATCTCATCAGACGTTTTTTCGCTGCGCAACACTGTTAGCAAATATAAGACCTTCCTAATATAACGTAGGATAATGGTTTTTTTTCATAAAAATAGCGTGAGCACTAAATATTTATAAAGTAATTTGAATAACAACAGTAAGTTCCCACGACTACTTAGTTCATAATCATTAGATACGCTCAAAATTATCTTGTTTTATTTAATAATAAACAAATAATAAAATTTTGCTTTTAACGTCTTTGTTTTTAAGGAATGTGCCGCTTAATTTTGTAATTTACTTAAATTTAAAAAAAAAAATTGACTTGACCACTTAATTCAAGTAAATACTTCCGAAAAAAATTATTACTACAGAAGATTTTTAGTTCAATAAAAACTTGTTCGAGTAATATTTTATAGCGCATTATTGTCATTGTCTTGAAAAAAAAAAATTGACTCTTCAATTCTATTTCAGTTCAGCTGTAAAATCAATACGTTTTGGCTTCATCAATCGGCCACAAGCAACTCTCGTTTAAGTCAATGAGTATTTCTGTCATTAACTGAGTACTTCAAAAGTCTCATTTGAATATTCCTTAAGACATTTAATTAATTTCCATAACTGGAACATTGGAATATATACTTCAATATGGTAATTAATTGATTGTTTTTTCATTAAAAATATATAGATTACTTAGTATTATTAACAAATCTTAGAAATAAGTGCACTTAAATTATATATTTAAGTCATCACAAATATTTTTATACTATTTCAGACCGACGATATACCTGAAATTTTTTTATTGATGTTTTCAGGTATTTAATAATTATTTCATAAATTTATTGTACTTATATTCAAAATATTTTATGTATTTTTCATTTAACTCCCTGAAAAAACTGCTACGAGTTATCTTTGTGCAAACTCTTTGAGCTACACACGTAGTAACACGAAAACGACTTTGTGAACGTTTTCTTTTCATTGCAACTAATATCTAAAGCTTTTTAACTATTAATAGACATTTCTACTCGCGGAATGAATGAATTGTTTCGACTCAATATTTTTTAAATGAACTTTGTTAGTATCACCAAATTTATAATGACATATTTCTTGCATACTTTTCATCCTTTATGCCTGATATCTATGAAATTTCAATAACAGCAAAAACAATAATATTTATATATGGACGTTTTAAGTCTTTAACTATAAATCAATTATGACAAATTAAGCTGATGTGTTTTTGATTTTTGCATCAAAACACACATTAGTCTAATTTTGTATCATTTTATGAAAGACCTTTGGAGGTACTCTTAAATTTATTGTGTTTAAATTCATATTTCTGTTGTATAATGTAATAAAAACCAAATTTAGAATGAGATGTATAACAGCAACCTCCTTATACTCTTTATAGCCTTATATTTTATTATATAATAACAGCTAACAACATAATATTATTACCTTATATTCTATGGCTTTATGTTATGTAAAGTTAAAATGTGTATTGGATAAGAAGAAATGTTCATATAAGTATGACATATAACTGACAATAATGGTGTATAATAAAATATATGAACATGGCGTTGAGTTCCGCCATTCAACACGCAATGCCCCAATTTGGCGGAAAGTGGGGAACGGAGTGTCTTAACACTAAGTTCCCTCTGCCTACCCTGCTATATGCGGGATACAGCGTGAAGCTGAATGTATGTATGTATGAATGTAACATTGCTACTACTAACTTTAAAATAAAATTGTAAATTTAAAACAAGTCAAAGTCTTTTTAGTTAGTATTGTGACCTGCATGAAGATGTTACATCTTCAAATCATATATGCGAAAATTGATGTATCTATTTAAGTGATACTTACTTTGATTTGCCCATTAAAATAGTATTACCGGAAGCTGCATAATCATTTAAGTAATGTGTATCAAATTCTTTGAAATAAATAAAATAAGAGAAATATCCATTAGTTAAAACGGAAATGAAAATATAAAATGTTTGGCTAAATTAAGATGGGACTGACTCATTTGCCGTCCTCGGGGAGACATTTAACATCGTTGAATAGGTCTGTGGTATTAGATATGAAAACTAATTATTTTTTACGGTTTTGGACTGTAATGGCTCAAGTTGGATTTACAAAGGTCATTTATTTTGATGTAAAAATTTAATTTAATTCAAAATATAAAAATTGTAATAAAGCGTATTTGAAGAATAATTAACATAATTTAAGCGTACAAATTCTTAAAATATTTCTATTTAGAATTATGAATAAAATTATTTTTGAAAGTTTTATTTATATAACTTTTTTAAATGCATGCACATCGCTTGAAGTTTTTTTGGACTACCGACAAAAAAAAAAATTATATATGTATATATTTTAAAAATTTAACGCGAAATTAAAAGCTAGCCTCAAATTAAACATTTCAGAAGTCAACTGTAAATTATGAATGACTTGTATTTCTTATTTTATAGGTATATAAAATAAGAAAAGCACAAATATTTTAGTGTGGAAATCAGCACGCCAGAATCTAATTAAGTTGTTTTAATTTTTTTAATAATTATTATTTTGATTACTGTTATTAATTCACATTGATAATCATCAATGGTAGCTTTAGGTTTTGTGTATACTATATATATACTATTAACTACTTACAAACTTAGATATTATTAGAACATTAACTTCTCATTTTGAGGAGTACACTCTGAACTTAGTGATAAATTACTTATCTCGCCGCTTTCAGCCAGTTTAAAAGACATTTTGTATTGCAAGATGAATCTCAACGTAGCATCTTTATAGGCAAACTTAACTTAAAAAACTAGTATGAATTAAAATTTATAAATTTAAAATGCTGTGGAAGTTGATAACAACCACCAACAAATATGTTCCAACGAATACATCATAGCACCGCGTCCACATTAATTAATTAACATTACAAGGACCTATTGTCTAATGGTAGGGTTTTAGTGCTAGCTTGCTTAACAATTATTTCGACCACAAATAAATAAAAATAAAAAATTTTTTTTTATTGATAACGGACGGCAAACGAGCAGAAGGACCACCTGATGGTAAGTGGTTACCTTCGCCCATAGACATCTACAACACCAGAGATATTGTAGATGCGTTGCCAACCTAGAGGATACTGATGGAAGGGGGGACAATGTAGTAGTCCACTATCAGAACCACCACATTTTGGGGAAAGGATAGGTGGGAAAGGGGAAAATCTGGCTTACATGCCATCGAACCGGAACACATCATTAGATATTTGGCGGTTCGTCTTTGACATGATAGTGGTCGCGAGCCAGGCGGAGGACGAACCTCCTACCACCAAAAAATCTCAACTGAAATATAAACTTCTAATTGACTTCAACTTCCTTGCATTTAAGATTTAAGTAAGCTTATTTTTTTTCACCTCCTTAAATAATATTATTCGTAAATATATTCAAAATACCAACACACTTTTTACTGTTTTATTATAGCACCGTCCGCTTTGACACAGCATATCAAAACAAAAAACAATATGTTTTTTGTATGATATGCTGCGTATAATAATACAAAAATGCAAGTATAATGGGGACCTTTTTTTTTATGGATAACAGATGGCAAACGAGCAGAAGGACCATCTATGGTAAGTGGTTACCTTCGCCCATGAATTTCTACAATACCAGAGATGTTGTAGATGCGTTGCCAACCTACAAAATACAGATGAAGGGGGAGGACAATGTAGTATCGGAACCATCAAATTTTGGGGAAAGGATGGGTGGAAAGGGGAAAACCTGACTTACATGCCATAGAACCGGAACACATTATAAGATATTTGGCGGTTCGTCTTTGACATGAAAGTGGTCGCGAGCCAGACGGAGGACGATCCTCCTACCACCAAACTACTGGGATACCCGACTCTTACGGGTCGCCACCCAGCGGCGGAGGGGAATTGTAATCTAACTCTGTCCCCTCACAGGGGAAGATGTTCTTACTTATAAGAGTAAAACAAAAAAGAATAAGAATGGCTGCATGGATTTCAAAAAATGAATGACTATCTATTTATATCTATTATTCTGCTTCCAATGGTCAAAGTTCCATTACGATACGTTCTGACGTGATGAGCGACATATATTGATTGAAATTCGTACGATGGTGACGTTACAAAATATTTTTAATAGAAGACCAAGCTGGTTGAAAATGATAATAAAAAACAGTCCACAATTATAGCAAAATTTAAATATCTTTATATACAATAAATTTTATATAAATATGATTTTCATTTTAAGTTTAAGTTTACAATTCATTGCAAATGAATAAAAGCACTTTATAGCGTGTAAGTAAGCACACAGCTTTATGGTAAATAAATACTAAAATTTAACCAAGTTTAGCAATAAAATTTTAAATTTGTTTACATTAACTTTTCATACAAGTTACATAAAAGTTTGGTACGATCAAGTTCAACGAAAGCCTTAGCGGCCACCGAACGTGGTTTACCTTTAATATTTGAACAGCTCCCGCGTGAAGCTAAAACAAGAGAATACGTGATGAAAGGAATAAAATGGTTTTCATATACATTAACAGTGTTCAAGAAAATGTAGATCTTACCCTTTAGGAAATACGAGCTAGAATTCTTATTCGCTTTTAAAAGTATTCAGGTATGTAAGCTACCTCTGCGGTATTCACGAGGGAGGTGCCTCAAACGTACATGTATCAGAGAAGAGAATAATACGGTACATTTGTAACATCGATCTACTTGATTAGAAAAGTTGTCCTTATCTGAAAACATACATTTTGCGAAATAAACCGAAACTAACGGCAAAATATGTATAATATATATTTTTTATTTTATTTTCTACTGTCAGAGATCCACGAACACGATATAATGCTACTTTGACAGCAAACCCACATTCAAAGTATAATTTTGTAATTTAATTAACTATTTACTTAATCATTTATTGCCGGTCATAATTTACTTCAACCGGATCACAAACATTGGAGTTTTTTAATCAACACAAACATTAACGATGGAAAAATCCCAAATGAGCATCAACATTATTCCATAAGTGTCTAGTTTTTGTACTCATAATCCTACAGTATAGAGCAGTTAGAACAACAATATTTTAGATCGCCTTTTTGGTGGTCTACTGAAGATTAGTCGCAAAATATAAATCATTTAATTCAATTAATGAATACCTTTATACTAAGTGTTCCTTTTATTTCTTCAAGTTTAACATTCAAAAGTTTTCTCAACAATAAAGGTAAATCAGAGCGAGCATGTTTCGGTCCTTTGTAGTGTGTCGCTTTATTCAATCCTCGTCATATGCTGCCTTTAGAATATTAAGTGACGCTTACAATTAGTCCACCAGGTGCGCTTTATGTCTTTAATTTTCATAACACAAGTAGAATGAATAATAGATCAATAAAAATAGTGACGTCACAAAAACTTTTACTTTCTTTTCGCATTACATAAATTCCTTATATTATCTAAAAATATAAATGATATATTTTAATTATTTTTATACGCATGGGTATTGTGAATAATCACTTATGCACTACGTACGAGGACGCGTAAGTAGCGCGCCACAACCATAGCATGTAATAACTATAGCAGAGTAAGCAATGTGAAAAATATGTTATTATTCCTTACCACATGCAAATGCATGATTAGCTCTGTAAATATTTATATATGAATGATAATATAAGAGTATAATTTATAACGTATAAGAAGCCTTAGTTAGTAGGTCACTAAGAAGTAGCATTTAAATAAAGTTTTAGTAAATAATATAATTTGTATTCGAGCTAGCATAAAATACAAACATTGTGTAAACACTACATTGAAGCTTTGAAACAATAGCTTTTATACGACCACGTGTAGGTGCTCATGTTATATGGGTAGCGACGAGCGCGAGCGACATAAAGGCTGAACTGTACAGACTATTGAATTCAATTATACGTATTGTTATTGCGTGACTAATATATGTACATTGGCGTAAAATAGTAATCATTTTAATGTTTTTTTTTTTTAATTATTTTATATACAACTTAAGAGTTAAGTAAGAGAGAAGTTGACTGATGAGAACAATTTATATAAACGAGTGTCCCCGTAAATGCATTAATAACGCATTGCGTAGTGACGTACATATCACTTTTTATAAACATGGATGTCAAACCATGGTAGTGTGTGTAATATTTATTTTATTAATTTAATATACTTTTTATGCAGTATTTAAAAAAAATATTAGCATTCTGAACTCCTTCTTTACATAAACTATAAGTGTGCCAAATTTCATGCTCCTCCGTCCGCGTAATTTGCGTAAAAAGGCATCCAAAGTTTTTGCTTCACGTATTTATACATAGATAATCATGATATTTTAATGATAGAATGTCAAACTATAGAAATTTTTAAGTCTATCTATACGTTCTCAACTTTTCGTCCACATATATCCCTTAAGTGGGGAGTGAACCCCCAACAATAGCATGTAATATCAAACCCGCACCTCTTGCACCACAATACCTATCAAATTTATTAAGTAATACAATGATGTTATCTCCTTATCTTATTATCATCATCATCATCATCATGTTATTATTAAAGAAATAAATGTATATTCTATATTCGACCTCAAAATTGGAACATAGGGAAACGAAAATGAACATTTTATGTAGCAACGAGTACTTTTGTTTTATTTAATGTTGTGCATCAAGCCACTACTAGGAGAACAAATATATTTTACTGGTCTATAATATTATGGATAAGTATTTGTAAATTGTATATATTTTATTTATAATAAATAATTTCAAAAATATTTTTAAAATAAGTATGAGACAGCTACACATTGTTTTCCGCATTGCAGGGTATTCAGAGAGATAAGACACTCTGATTTTCGTCGTTCATGTTGAGTGGCGGAACTCAACGTCTCTCTTTCTTTTATCAGAGCGGGAAAATAAATATAATTTAAGTGTAATCATACGTATTATAATTTATAAGTAGATATCAATAAAGTATTATAAATATCAACTGGCAATAGTTGACCGGACAACTATTTTAATTTGTACCAGATTAGAAATGCTAGCGTCGCCGATATTTAAATATGTATGTATAACATTTCTCAAACAACGTTGCATTATTTAATCAAAAATAATCAGTAATTTGAATCAATTCAAATATTTTTCAATACTAAATAGTTTAAAGTCTAAAGATGTTTCTTAAGAAATGTTTTTTTTTTGTTTTGCTTCATGTTGTACATAACAAACCTGAGAACGTTGTGTTATGACACTCCGTTCTCTTTCAACAGTTTCATTCCCCACTTTCCGCCGGATTGAGGAATTGAGTGGCGGAACTCAACGCCGCATAAGAAATGTTCTACTATTTATTCAACACGTAAGTATTTTATGTACACAAATCTATTATATAAATAGTAACTATGTACAAAGTAGAAACCCATAAACTTAATGAATTCCCGTCAAGGCTTCTGTCAATCCTATTGTAACACTTTTAAAGCGTCAGTATTAGAAGCTTAAGTAGTTTATTTCTAGCGAAGTGTACTAGAAAAATCTATTATGGAGATTTTATGTAGAATGTTGAACAATCTTTTCGTCAGTATAATTGAAATTAAAAAAATAAGAATATTTACTTCAAATAAAATGCTCTATAAAGTAGCAATATTACGAATAACTCAAAAACTACTGGTCAGGTCACAACTAAATTTAAATGAGACCACATCAGAAGCATCCAGCAACTAGCAACCAGCTATCATAGAAAAAATAATTTAACAATCATCTAAACTTAACCACCCAGTAAAAAGATATGCAGTAACACATAAAAAATACAGTCGAATTCAGAACCTTCTCTTTTTTTTCAAGTCATCTTAAAAAGAAATATAATTAGTAGGATTACTTACTAATTATATTTCTTTATTAAATTTAAAGAAAATACATTAGTATTTTTTTATATCCTTACTTAAACATGGGTGTGTTTCGTGGTGCAGTTTGGATAGATATAATTGAAGATATTTATTTTTCTCAAGCGTCTCCTGTATCTTATAAAATAAATAGACTGGACTTGATGAGAAACTGTTACATATTTTACTCAACTACTTACTTAATAATATTTATAATAAATTATTTTTCTTTATATAAAGAGAATATAAAACAATATCATTTTTTAATTTAAATAAATTAACAAAGAAGAAGAATCATTTATCAAATTCCTCGTACATCGTTTTTTTTTCACGAATTAATTAAAACAATTTTAATCTAATCCTTAAAAAATACGTTTTTTTGTAATTATAAAAGCTCATAATGTACCTCACTTCATTTGAATGTTTATGAGTTAATGTAACTACGTCAACATACTTTCAAAATTAAATAAAGCCTGTCGTGATAAAAGTGAAATCAAAAATTATGTCACACAATGATTTAAGCTGATGTGCAAGCGCAGAGCTGAATGACTAGATCTTTTAAATTGCATATTATGTGATTGGTGCACGGAATCCGTGACCTGAATGCGTTATACCAGAAGAGAAGACCTCTAGTCTCCATTGGGTAAGCTTTATAGTTTCAGGTGTAAAGGTCAAATTAAAATGACGTTTATTTTAACTACCTCGAGTAATAAAGACAATATTGAAGTAATTTTGTCATATGGAGATTGAAGTCGACTGTTTGGATCGATTAGTTTTAATTAAAACATACTGATCGATATGTTGAAGGTTACTTTGTCATTTGTTCATTCTTTTGATATTTTATTCATAATTTAGTTACGAATATATTGCTTAATCTACTTATATAGCAATATTTTAATTTTTCATAATTCATGTATTAATCAAAAAAAAAAAAAAAAAAAAAAATCTGCGGGATAATTAAAAAAAAAAAAAAAAAGTATAATTATCTAATAATGCTATAATATTATTTTTAAGGATACTCTACTACATAATTTCGGAGAAAAAGTTTGGGTTAGATTTTAAATTTTTGGACAAGCATGAAGCTCCTGTAGCAGACTATTGCCTTTTTAGCCTTCTATGTCAATGAATGAAACAGTTTCAATTGAATTATTTTATCATTTGCTCTAAATACTATATTTGATTGTAAAGATGGTTACCGAAAAGTTTTTTAGTAAGTCAGTAAGTCATATCTGGAACACAACTAATAAGTAAAGCAAGTAACGGTATTGGGCGATTGCAACTTTTATAAATTATCGGCTTATTTGTAAATGACTATTTAATATTCATGTTTCTGTGTCATAGTTGAGTCAACCTAGCGTGTGGCTCTATAATTATTAAACAATGGTTACATGCCTATTGAAAGGATGCTGTTGATTGTCATTTGACTATATTAGGGATATTTTGCTCGGTGCCACAAAACAATGTCCGTAACGTAAACGTTTAAAGTTTACTATGAGGATACAGAATATTTGTTCAAAAAATGTACTCTATTACTGTCTTTCTGCGTCACTGAAATTTTTAAAATCAATTGTAAAGATCGATAAATACAATATAGGGTTTCGTAACAATGCATTTAGATTTGTCAGCTTATGTGTATGACCTGTACTCTTTGGCTTATAATATTTATATAAAATTACATTTCGTATAGAACTTTAGGATCCTTTCATTTAAAACTTATATGTTAAATTACACAGAAAAGAATCGGGTTCCTCGTATAGTGTATTTAGTATGTAATATGTTAATCTACAAATCTTATGCCTATTATATTATAATAATTTTAAATACGTTTGTTATTATTAATAGATATATTTAGGTAAGTGGTATAATAAATATTTTGACGCGTTATCTTGATTGTTTGTGCTATTTAAATATTTTGATAAAAGTTATCATGTAGCGAAATTATCTTCCACGTCACTGTCTATTGAATTTTGTCGAATCAATTGAAATCTTAATTAAGCATAACGTAGGCAAAATGGAGTAAATATAAAAATTACATAGCTTTTTCTTTAAAAGTAATATTTCGTATATCCGGCTTTAGCCATCATACCTGTTTTTTTTTTAATATGCACATTAATATAAACATATGGTCTGTATTTTTTAAGGTTTTTGTGCTATATATCATTTATCAAAGTGGGGAACGGAATTGTTGAAAGAGAATGGAGTGTCTTAACACTGGGTTCTCTGGTTCCCTCTGCCTACCCTGCTATATGCGGGTTACAGCGTGAAGTTGAAAAAAAAAATCATTTATCTATATCTCCATTCTGGTAAGACAAAGCAAAACGTTTAGTTCCTCCACACACACAATATTTTGCAATCCGACAGAAAGTGTAGAAAAGAGTGTCTTGACACAAGGTTTTCACTGCGTAAGGTTGAAATAAAAAATGCAACAAGCAGTCATATTTATATTACACTTTCATTAATTATAACTTTCGAACGTTTTAAAAATCAAACGCTTATAATTTAAACAACCGCATATTTAATACATGAACAAAAGGGCAAAATAGGAAATCTTTACAATCAATAACTTTAATTAATTTCCAATAATATTTTTTTCTATATTTATTTATCTGTTTTTTGTTTCCATATTAATAATGATTATCTGTACTGAGTTATAGCGTTGAAGAAACAAACGTGTTAAGTTATTACATGACATGAGGAAAGTTTTTATATTACGAAAGAAGAGTATATATTTTAGATTACTTGAGACCTGTCGTGGTGAAGAGGTACAAGTGTGCGACTGTAAACGCAACAGTTTGTGGGTTCGATTCTCACTCTAGGAAATGGTAATTTTAAATATTTATAGTAATATTAAATGCTAATACTAAATATTATTTAGTATTTTCAATTCCTTCCTCTGTTAACAAGATTCAGCGTGGCGTTGAGTTCCGCCACTCAGCTCGTAATGCAACGGGAACAGCACGAAGTTAAAAATAAACTTTTTAAGCTATTTCACAGATTTATGTGATTTAAACGTTATCTAAACTGTAAGTAGTAGTATAAAGTATTTTATTAATGAAATGGTAAAGCCATAGTAAAAAAATTAACAGTTACATCAGCCGGCATATTTTTTTATAATTTACTTAAATATACACAATTTGTTCACAATTTATCATCAACGATATATAATTGGTAAATTACATATAGAAGAAAATTTACATAAAAATAAAGTATAATGACGACTATATTGTAAATAAATAATTTTAATAGCCTCTAAACATTCAAAATTGTTTTAATCTGTGTGACATAACTATAACGCTATTAATTACATATTACATGGCACTCTATATTGAGATGTTAGTACGTGTCTTGCATGCGGATGTTTTAACATAGAGTCGAGTGATGCTGCCATTTAGTTAACTCATAAATCATTCATAACTTAAATTACACGGAAGAAAACATTATAAATAACACTTTATATTTACGTCATCGAGGACTATGATACTATAAGTATTTATAGAATTATAAGTTTAAGTGGAGCACTAAAAGCTAAATTGTTAAATATTCGTTATTAAGCTTTCAACTTTCTCTTCCATTATGTACATTCTGTGAAAATCAGAGAATGTTTTAACATCACATTAAAACAGTATGAGTAGCGCAGTGTTTATGGAATAAATTGGATTACTTACTTCGCTCCATTAGAACCGAAGTTACAAAAGCTTGAGCAGAAAGTTAATTGAATTTAGCTGCGTAGGCGTCGTCGGGTGAAATCAAGTTTATTTTCATAAAATTTGGTGAACGATGTTCATTTTACTACCAAAATAAATTATAAGGTATGTGGCTATATTGTATGCAAAATAAATATGTACGTAGCTACGTATGTAAATACTAAATTCTTATAGGAAAATTACTGAAGCATTTGCATTCTAATAGTCATTTAGATATTTATTAGATAATTAAAATTTATATGTAACTTTGCTTATAATTTTGAAAGATGCAGATCGCTCCTAAAATATATATATAAATTATTTAATTAAGAGGCGAATTAAGGTCTGACCTTTCAGCAGGAAAAGACAAATACTTGCATTATAAGTGCAAATATATTTTATTTATGCCAATATATATTATAAACAATATCAGTGACTGATATCTTAATAATACAAAAGGAAAAGTTTATATGCCTACATTGGATAGTGATATATAATGTTCATACACATCAAAATGACTCTAATACGTAGCAGTGGCGAGGGGCGAAAATTTTAGATAGGTCAGCCGGTAAATTAAGGGAAGCCGAAGTGTATTTAGGGAAACCGGTATATATATTTAGGGAAGCCGGTAATTTTTAGGGAACCCGATATATTTAGTAAAAGTGGTATAGGATATGAAGGTATTTAGTAATTTCACTATCGAATTTTGGCGATGACTTTTTTTTAGGTCTAAAAGATGTAAGAGCTTGTTTTTTTTGCACTTTTATGCCTAATATTTTCCTAGCGGCCTTTATGTTTATAGCTCTCACACCTTGTTTGACTTTGTTTTTTTGGAGATCCACATTTTACTGGCGACCTTTTTTTTTTAAGTCTCATATTTGTACTTTGAAAAGTTAGGCAAGCCGGTGGGAATCGAGTTGTATGGACGCCTCGCCACTCATACAAAGTGACGTAGATTTGCGTGTAAATCAATTTATTAAATTTAATGTAGGAGTCTATATATTTTTTTAATTTTGTTACTTTCACGGTATTTATATTCTCTTTTATAATTATTTGAAAAAAACACTTATCAATAATTCCAACCGGTCTCAAAACTGTTTTATTTATGTTTATTTATGTACATGCTCATATATATCTTTTCTATATATGTATTCTTTTGTATTCGTTGTAATTTGAATATGTAAATGTGCTATAAGATTGTATGCAAAATATCACACAAGGTCCAGTATTTACATATATATATGTATTCCCTACTATACCTATCTTTACTCCATATGCATATCTGTTACAAAAACATATTGTATAAACATTACTTCTTAAATTAATAAAAAACCAACCACCAACAAATATAGTATATCTTACATTACACGTATATATAATCCTTTTGTTTAGATGAATGCTCGTCCATTTTTATAAACCCTTAGTTATCTTTGGAATATATCAATGTCACAGCCTCCTTGCGCGGCTGTCGATAAATATAGACATTTGTAGTATAACGAGGTATCCACCCACGGGATCGTGTCTAATCACTCCGTTATCTCTTTGACCTACCTGATACTCACAATTCCTGCTTAAAATAACTTTTTTGGACGTGTCAGTAACAAAAATATTATAATGTAACAATACAAGTGTCAATTAAGAAGATTACTTAAGAGTAAAATAATAATATTTATTACTAAGTGTGCATCAAATTTATTTTCATTAAGTTTATTTATTGATAACTGATACAGTTTCAGTATATAATGTTCTTTTGAGACGAAATACTTATAGGACTTACATATTACAGAACTAAAGTACGTGGAAAAAGCTGATACGTAATGTATCATGTGAAAGCTTTTTAATGTTCTTGTATCAAGATTTTTATCTGAATATATAAATTGTTAGTTTAAAATTCATATTATTTTAATTAAAAATTACATATGATATTTTTTATATATGTAATGACTGAAATTCATCTATTCTACCATACTTATATATTTTAATTTTAAAATATTGTATCTTAAATATACCCTTATATTCGAACAAAAATTTTGCAACGTTCTTTTGACCCCCTTTTTACTCTACAATTGCTTGCACGCGTCCGAATCCGATGACAATACAATGACAACAAGGCAATCAGGATGTCGAGGAAATACTTTTAGGAGTGTTTTACTTTCATTTTAAAGTCACATTTGATTAATTTACAGAATAATATTAAAGAAAATCTTACAACTTATACTTTTATTTAACACGTTTTTGTGCTAACAATAAAAATCTGAGATGAACATCAAGAAGTTTAAAAATTAAATACTTTACATAAGCATTTAAGCACATCTTACATAATATGAAAATGTTCACCGTCATTCTTGGCATTCCGGGGCAAGCATAAGTTATTTTTAACATATTAAATAACAGGAAAACCTAGGTTTCGTAAATAATAATATGATTCATAAATCTACTAATGTAATAATACAAATATTAATCTTTAAAAATACTTGTCAATATTCTTATCCGCAGAATTCTACGTATTTCACTCTTAATTAAAGGAGAAAAAATTATAAACCAGTTTGCAATAACATAGCGACCTTTAATTAAAGTGTTACTCAACCCTAAGTTTTTACTTCTCGTACAAAATTAAAAAAGATTAACTAAAAAATAAGAAATATGTACTCTAGTACGTATCCCGCAGCTTCGTTTACGTGGTCTATCCCCTCTTAGTGCTCCCCTGCACTCCACAATATGCCTACATAAAAATTTTCAACTCTGTATGTCCAGTAGTCTAGCCTGTGCGTTGTCTGTCAGTTACTCAGTAACGCAAGCATTTTATATACTTAAATAGACTACAGACATTGAGTTCGTGATCTTAATATAGAATATATTGATCAATATATGTAAAAATAATATAAATTTGTAAACATCAAATTTATATAAACGCCTCTCGTGCCGCAGAGGCTCAAGCGGGCGACTGCGCGACAAGTTGTGGGTTGATCCCCATTCCAGGAAATGAAAATTCTAAATAATATTTATTATTTTAATTTTCCTGGGTCTGGTAACAAGGCAAAGCACGGCGTTGAGTTCCATCACTCAGTACGCAATGCCTCAATCACGCGGAAAGTGGGGAACGGAATTATTGAAAGAGAACGAAGTGCCTTAACATTAAGTTCTCAAGTTCTTTCTGCCTACCCTACAAATGCGGGATACAGCGCGAAGCTAAAAAAATCATATAAAAGCAAACTAAATATAAAAATACTGTTAAATAATTTAATAAGAACACACTTAAAATTATCTATTGTTTATTATTATTCTATCCCGATCATCCTCGGAAGGACAGAAGGCTCATGCTATGAAAAAATTATACTGGCAAAAATGGGTGAAAATAGCATTGCAAGATTTCCGGTATAGGTAGATAGCCTCAGGTGAAGTTAGTAGAAGTGCATTAATAATGAAAATGTAAATTTTCTAAACTTGTCATATTTTTTTATTTTTAATAAGCCATTTAGAATAAACAACAACCAATATCATATTGCCAATTCTGACAAAGTTAAAAAAGGATATCCCTTTTTTTAAGTTAATTTATTTTAAGAAATAGCCAAATTGTAATAACTATATTATTGAAGTTATAGAAATGTTAATAAGATTCAATTTTACAGATAGTCGTGTAATGCAAGATGTAATGCAATATAGGGACGGACTAAGTAGCAACAACTCGTAATTTTGTGACACAATGTTATTTAATGTCTTAACCGCGCGGCATACACCTTAAGATATGGCTTTTAATTTTCTTATAACTTTAATCAAATTAAATTAGTAGCACGTGGTCACAGGTAGACTCCTACCATGTACTGTAAAGAGTTCGAAACGTCGGGTTTCCAAAATTGTATTTTCGAATACTAAAATGTACGCGATTAACCCGATTAAAATAGTTTCACTTAATATGTGTAATAATCGCAAAAATCAAAGATCTCATTTAATTAAATTTCCTGAGAGATTTCTTTATATTCCAGCTTGCATAAAAAGTGGATATGAGAGATATAATTAAACGGTTGATTTACAATTTACCTTAAAAAAACTATCAAGGAATTGCAAAAATATATGATAGTATGTGCGGTAAGAAATGCACTAAATTTAAAGATTATGGCCGATCGTGTGCACGTCACGCCTGACTAACAACAGTTAATAATATGGTGACATCCAAAGATGAGTTCAGCGGTTCGCATCGATAACACTGACAATTCTTCGTAACTCTTTATCACATAGGCAATTTTTTCACTACAAAAAAATAAACAAAATGGCTTATTTTAATATGAGGACAAAATAATTATTCAGGTGATGTACCATCATTTTATGTTACTATTTTTAAGAATGGTCAAACTGTGCTAGTTTTGAACCCAGTTTCTTCTACTTTGCTAGCTAGCTAGTTGCCGGATCGAAACTAAAATGTTATTCAAAACTACCAGTTTCTAAAAAATTAATTAAGAATGTTGTTGTTGTATAGTAATGTCTTATCAGACAAATTTCTAATAAGACAGTAATCAAACTTACCTAGTTCAGATGATCATAAACGACTTGTGAGGTATACTGGTTTTTGCTGGATTTATACCATTGCTTTCAGTTCACTCTTTTTGACTGTATGCAGCCTTAAAAATATAGGTATATTCAACAGATACGTTTCTCTCGGGGTGGATGATCAACGATCTCCGTAACAGTTACACACAGAATTGTACACGAAAACCGCAATATCAGAACTCCTTTCACTTAAACACCGCACACCAAAATACACCTTCTAACCTGGCATGATTACTGCAACTACACAAAATTCAAGCAAGCCGGCCGTCTAGATCTGTATCGGAGCCGCTTTGCGAAATTATCACTGCGGTCGAAAAGCTGAGTGCATTTTCTATAGTTAGATTATACGATTTAATAAATAAACAGAGGGTTTCTGTCATATGGTTTGTTTACACTGATAATGTGAACCGCAGCGCAGCGCTGACGTAGCGACGTAGAGTCCACGTCGGTCGGCGACCGGCTGCCTACTCCTAGTGGCAGCGAGGCAGGCAGCAGTCTATACTCGGCCGCTCGGCGACTGTGCCCTGAACGCCGGTCGGGTATCGCGGTATTCGCGCCACGCGCCGTTCACTTACGACGTTCCGTCTCTACTGCTGGCCATTTCCCTTGAAGTGTTACGAACGGAGCCGAGTTCGACCGAATCGGAGCCGGTTGCCGCCAAATCGTGTTTTCCTTCACGCTCACGCCACTTTGAGGGGCCAAGAAAGCCATTCCAAAGAGAAACTAGAAAAGTGGAACTGTGAGTTTTCATAATCGCATGCAATATATTAAACGTTATGGTTCACCTTTATTAGTTTTTGTTATATAATTTTTGTTTTAAGCAAATGTGTAAGCGTTGAATTAACTTTTATTATACTTCCACGAAAAAGAAAGCCAGCTATATAATTTTTTGTCCTACTCATTGTACAATTTTTTTTCTGTATTTTTTTTTTTATTAGAGTAAAAAATTTAAAACACTAGGTGTATTATTAAAATAAGAGGAAATGATAAAAGATATCGGATATCAACTTTTTAGTAAGAACCAAGTTTTTATTTATCTCAGAATGTTACTAATTAAAAATAAAACATAAATAATTCGACCTTAAGAAATATTCCAATAATCAATTACGTAGGTATAATTGACGAAAAT
Source organism: Philaethria dido (assembly GCA_033558755.1). Taxonomy (NCBI): domain Eukaryota; kingdom Metazoa; phylum Arthropoda; class Insecta; order Lepidoptera; family Nymphalidae; genus Philaethria; species Philaethria dido. The sequence goes on along the minus strand of JAKGSA010001313.1, from coordinate 33,964 downwards.
ACAAAATAAAACAAACTATATCAAATATTTTAAATTGTATTATTACAATTTAACTAAGTTGATTATTAATGATACGTTTGTTAATTTAAAAAAAGAATGGTATTCTCTACTGTTTTTTTTGTTTTAATTAAACATTATTCCAAAAATATAAAAATTACTTTTTTTTTAAAACCTAAGCCTTACACATATATGTTAATTCTTATTTAGATTTGATTAAAAAAAGGTAAGCATAATTTGTAATAAGCATAAAACCTTTTTAATTTTAGAACCAGTATCTGTTCATATTCATGAACCGATCTGATGTATACCACATGATAGGTTCAACGTTAGACGTGACATTCACAACTTTCAGGGATACAGACATTAAAATGGAAAGTAGCGCGCAATGCAGCGTGCTAATGGTGTGAAACAAATAAGCGTAATGTCTCTAAATTCAATATACATTTGTTGTATTCTATTGTATTTCATATATGATTGCAAATAATATATTGTATATGAATTGTTTTTCTTACTCTGGTAAGACAAAGCGCGGCGTTGAGTTCCACTCAATTCGGCGGAATGTAGGGAACAGATTGTGTTGACACTAGATTCTCTCTCCCTCTATACGGGGAAAATATAAAGTTGTTAATAAGCAAAAAGTATAAAAAGCATTGGGCACAAATAAAATTATTTTAACACGTATTTAGTTTTTATACAGACAAAGTTAAATGTTACTAGTTAGACTTGTTTTGTCTAACCTTACAAAAACTAGAAAATGACAGACAACCATAATCAAATAATTTTTAGCCTCTTTTATTTGTAATCACGGGCGTTTTTAAAAAACATAATCCTGTTCCTAACTTCACTTAAAAGTAAGTATATCTACTATTTATCTCGTAAAATTTTCAAGAAATTATAAATATTCATATAAAACGTCACTTTGTGACATTTCCGTATATTAAGAAATAATGTTAATTTTTGTTCCTTGTAACTTAAATCTACATAATTAAAAAAAAAAAGACATTTAGATTTGTAATGTACAGTCCAATTATTAGAAAGTCAAAACAAATACTCACTATTAATTTGTAAGGTAATATAACATATTTTTATGAAATTATACAAAAATAAAAATTTGCTATAAATGCCGAAAGTTACTTACTGTATAATAAAAAAAGACATAAAAAATAAAATTGAGAATTTAAAATGAAGTATATACCCCATGTACTTGTTACTTTAAGAAATTGTAGTTCACTGCATGTTGACTGTTGTTGCATTTGTTACTAATTGAGTAAACTTTTTGGGTTAAATTTTGATTCCGGTTAGATAACATTTGACCCTATGCGTCAAAGAAACGGACGCGATACTATGACTCGTCCGGATCCAGGATTTATCTTATCTTATACCAAACGCCAACCAGAGTGCATAGACTGACAACTATAGCTTGAAATATTTATATATTTTTATCAATCTCTAGTCATACGGAATAAACTATTATTTTTTTATTTTATTATTAGGTAAAATGAACTGTGTTTTTATAACTGAATTATGGACAATATGTACATATTTCCATTCATTTATTAACACATATGGGGTGAGGAATATTAATAACATAGAAACTTAAACTTAATGATTCAAGTACAAATGAAAATAATTATGGTACAATTTCTGCATCACTTCCAATAATGATTTTTTTTGTTTTCTTATTTTTGTTTCATCTTGAAGTTAAGACATTTCAAAACATTGGGTTTAATTGCAAACCTTAACTGCAACTTTGTTTTTTTTTTAGTTTCACTTTTCTCTCGCAAGTACGAAAGTTGGCAGAGAGAACCAAATGGTAAAGCTCTCCTTCCTAAACTTTTCATCTATTTTAAATTTAATGCGTTTTTTGTGACGAATCCCAACGCCGCCTATTTCTTTTTCAGATTAGAGAAATGAAAATAAAAAATGGTAAAAAATTACAATAAATTGACATATAATCGTTCGCCAACTACCGATCGAATCCACAATCATAGCGTGTGACACTCATCACTGAGTCACGGACAACTTAGTGTAATAAATATTTTCTTTATCTTTCATATAACACAGTAAATAATAGATTTGTATAGCAGACCTCAACATCGCGATTTTTTTAATTAATCATAGTTTTCCAACATGCTATTTCAACCCTGTCGTTGTACGCCTGCGACTGTGAACAAGACAGGTTGTGGGTTCGATTCCCACTCCAGGAAATGTAAAAGTTTAGTATTTTCATTTCCTGGGTTTGGCGCAAAGCGCGGCGTTAAGTACTGCCACTCAGCACGTAATGCCTCAATTCGGGGGAAAATGGGGAACAGAGTGTCTTAAAACTAGGTTCTCAGGTTCCCTCTGTCTACCCTACTATATGCGGGATACAGCGTGAAGTTATTTTAACCCAAAATCAATACGTCAGTTATTATATTCCAATCGCGCCGTGAAGACTTTACCGTCATGGTTTTGGTACCTATATTTAAAAGAACATATCATATAAATACATATTTTTCATATATAAGATATAAGAAATAATTCTTAATAACAGCAAATCACTAAAATTGTTTCCTCGAAGATTCATTTAGACTTACTTACAACTTTGTTTAGGTATATTTATTTAAACTATGTATTTGAGAAATAAATTTTAGAGAATAAGCGAAATAATGCGTCATTAAATTGCAAAAGATACCTATGAATAGGCCTTTCAAATACTAAATATTATAGATATGTAGAATAAATGCGAATTGCTAGCGACGTATGCGTACTTTTATACTCAAAATAGTTTTGGTTTTTTAACTTCACGCTGTATCCCACATATAGCAGGGTAGGCAGAGGGAACCTGAGAACCTAGTGTTAGGACACTCCGTTCTCTTACAACAATTCAGTTCCCCACTTTCCGCCGAATTGAGGCATAGAGGTTAAAATATGAATGAAGTATATTCTTAGTTTCTCACAATCGATGTGTATACACCGACGAATTTCTCACCCTAGTGTGTTTTACCATCTCGCCTACCAGACATAAGTTGTATGTTTAATAATTTTCAGTATAAATAAACAAACAAAGATAATATAACAAATAAACAAAGATAATCATAACTTCAAAGCATTAAGATTAAAACTGTTTGTAATATTTACTTTTTCTATACCCAAAAACACGCGTTCTTCCATTCCCGGTGACCATACCAGTATTGTTTCGCCTTTAATTAGCTAGGGAGAAACATTTTCGAGCATTTACACGTTGCATTTAACAGATATACCTACTTATATGAAAAGACAAATAAAATTAGGGCGGAATGGGACAGCGTCAACTGTAAGCGCAATGGTTTTAGGTTCGATTCTCGCTCCCCGAATGAATAATTATATTTAAATTATTTTCATTTCCACGCTGTGATAATATAAAACACAGTGTCGAAGACGCTGACGAAGTGTCACTCAACATGCAATGTGTCAAATTCTGGCGGAAATCGGAAAACATAGTGTCTTGTCAATAGATTCTCTTTGTCTACCCTGCTATGCAGGACAAACCACAAAAGCAAAGCAAAGTGAAGCAAAGCCTAAATAAAATAAGGCTGGAATTAGACATTTTTAACAAAGTTTCTGTTGTAATATATTTATTAGTGTGTGTAAAGAAATAAGGTTGTTGTGTATAAAGTGTATACCTAACGCCAATTTTTTGCTACTAACAATGTTTCAAATAAGAGTTCATCATGTGGGAAAACTATTTGAGATTTGTTTTTGTTGACAAAAACTAGATTTTTACGGGTAATGCCTTCTCAACATCATTCAAAAAAAATCTGCGCCACCCAAACTTTATTTCTTTTGAAATCAATTTAAATCAATGCTTGAAAATTGAATAAAAAAAATAATTTCCTCATGGAATATTTTTATTTAAAATTTTATCGATGCGGATACGGAAGCAGATCTAATGTGGAACTGATGCGGACGCATATTAATATGATAACTACTTAAACTTGTAATTTTGTTATTATAAAACATATAAATAAATAATTAACTAGATATACGTATGTATACAAATGTATGAGTACACAAGCAAACAATAAGTATTTCAATATATAAAACAATTTCAAATGAGTATCGCTTTCTCTTTTAAACTTTTAATATAAAATAAGATAATTTAATTTCGCATGAGCTTAAAAAGAGGCTGATAGTACGTACTTACTTGTTCAATCCGCTGATTCAGGCTTACATAAGCACGTGTACTCGTTTTTTACAGTGGCATGAGCGCGCTCACCACTCCTCATAAACCAGATTTCGACACTTTACCACTTTTTTTCATTGCAACACATCTGAAGAAAAAACACATACACAAACAATTGTTCCGGCTAACATTGCAAGCCTGACCGCTTTCGCTCAGCCTGTGCAAACAAGCACTTCGCACCGAAACGACAACGCCAAAAATTATGATATCTCACCACGCACTTTTTCCGCAATACGCTTTGTCAATTATAAATATTGTAGTACGGTGAATGTAGCGTGATGCGTATACGCAGAGTACCGACTGCCGACGGAGTGGTCGAACGCGTGGCACACTCTTACCAAGACTAAAGGCGGACCGCGGCCAACCGCGACCGCATCGGTTCAAGTGGTAGGAGACTCCGACATACTTCAAGTTCCGACCTGATACATCTATACGTCCTAGAATTAATTGTTCATTAAACGTTTGTATCGATTCGCCGTCAGATGCTTCATTTTCATAACTGGATAGTGCAGTCGTTAATACTATGAATCAATGAATTTAAATAGAAATATACACAATTTTATATTGCCCCTCCAATGCCGTTTAGATCACATTCACTTTCACAATTAAATATTTAGACGATTTAGAGTTTTAAACATTTTGAAAGTGCACAAATAATATAAACATTGCATTGCATGGTTCTACAACTTTAATTTATGCGTTGTTTTTAACATATCTCAATATTTGAAGATGATTTTTCAAAAAAAATTTTGTATTTTTTTACCGGTTTCTAGAAAGATCAATTTGACAGTAATTTTTATGTGTTTCTGCATATTTTTTTACTGGGATAACTCCTTTTGATGATTCTTTTTTTATATGATAACTAGTACTTCTGATTGCAGGGACCGTAGCGTTTGGCGCTCCGCTCTCTCTGACTACCCCGCTAGGGATAAAGCGTGAAGTTAAGTAAGTAAGTAATTGAGTAAGTAGTACTTCTGATATGGTCTAATTTAAATTTAGCTAAGATCTGACGTGTAGTTTTTGAGTTATTCGTAATAATTGTACTTTTTAATGCTGTTTTTTAGTTTGCTTAAAGTTTTTTTTGTTTTTTTTACAGAGTAAACAAATAAAATTATTCTACGTTACTAGACTATTTTTCTAGAAACTATATTATAACTAAAATATTACAAAATTTTGTGTTCACAACATAATGAAGTCTGCAACCTTCCTCATAATTAATGTAAGTATTTTCTGGTGTTTTTTGTTTAATTTTTATATTATCGTGAATATCAGAATATGTAAAAGGAAAATGTGGCTTTCTCATTACCAAAATAAATTATGACGCAAAACAAAAAACCTTATTTATATTTAACAATGTGATTCAGAAACATGGAAAATTTGTACATTCATATGTCAATCCGCGTGACAAAAATAATTTAAAAGATGATTGTAAATATTTTTTCTATATTATAATAAATAAAAACAGATAGTTACAAACTTCACAAATTATTTAATTCCTTATTAACTTTAATGACATTTAAATTAATACTTAGTTACGTTAATTTTATATATGGTGTGGTTATCATGTACGTATGTATTCTTTTTTTTTTTTATTGATAACGGACGGCAAACGTGCAGAAGGACCACCTGATGGTAAGTGGTTACCTTCGCCCATAGACATCTACAACACCAGAGATGTTGTAGATGCGTTGCCAACCTAGAGGATACTGATGGAAGGGGGGACAATGTAGTAGTCCACTATCAGAACCACCACACTTTGGGGAAAGGATGGGTGGGAAAGGGAAAAATCTGGCTTACATGCCATCGAACCGGAACACATCATTAGATATTTGGCGGTTCGTCTTTGACATGATAGTGGTCGCGAGCCAGTCGGAGGACGAACCTCCTACCACCTAACAAAATGTATGTACATATCATTGAAATAGATTCACAGAACACATAAACACACTGAGCTCATTCTCGTTGTCACTTCGTTCTGCACTGCCTTATCCACTGCTATAGGTTACAGATTCAATTCCCCCACGAAAAACAAATAAAAATACTAAGTATTAGTAAGTAGTATGGGCGTAATGTTTAGTCTATTAATGAATAGTACTGAAGTACTAGAAGTGGGATGAATGAAGTCCGAGGAGTGAAGAATTCAACAGTTTAAAAAATATAATGTATTAATTAAAAGATTTGAATATCAAAATATTGATAAATGTCTAAATTACAAAAAAATGAATGGGCAATAAGTAGTTAATGGATTTCATTTATTAATCATTTTATATTATGTCCAAATACATAATGATCATAAAGTATTTGTATTACACTTACAACATATATTGTAAGAGGCACTTAATATTTACATAATATGCAAATTAATCGTTTTCATATTTGGCTATTAGTGTTGTACTCAATTAATTCAACAAATTGTCGAAATTAAGTACCGTAAGTACTTATCCATGGAGTTCACTTATTTTACGTACATACATCTACGTATTCAGTTTAATATGAATTTATTACAAAAATGAAATAATATTTTTTCATCAATAAAAAATCCCTACTTATGATATGATAAAAAATACATTTTTAGATTATTTTAAATGTCAAAGATTTAATTTATGAATAGGGTAAAACATGCGAGTTTTTTGTTTTTTTTTTACCGGCGGGTATGGCAGCGGTATAATATATGTTTCTAAAAGGATATTTAAAAAACATATGACTTTAAACAGCCTATGGCCATCCACAAATTATTCCGCATCGAATGGTCAAAATTCATTGATTGATTGATTCATGAAAATGTCATTTATATTTTTACAAAATAGAACGGAAAAATCCTAATGAATACTTAGGCATTTAATTGAATATTCATTGCTAAATCATTACTGTTCAATATTTTTTACATTATTATTTATTTAAATATATGTCCTTAGGCGAATCCAGTGCATTTCGCTAGTAAAATATGAATATATTAGGCTAAGGCTAAGCTGTTTAGCAATATATCTTACACAATTTCCTTATAATAAACACGACCTCTCATAGTCACATTGAAGTTTACTTTGGGATTGACAAATTCATTAAGGTGGAAAGACCCTGCCTTACGCTAACTCAGCTCTAGTATGCACGTTATTTTAGTAACCTACTTTATATTTAAATGAGAATTATTTATATTCTTGTAATAATATTTTTTTAAATATATTATGTATAATAATTCAATTTAAGTTCCGCCACTCAGCACGCAATGCCTCAATTCGGATTGCGGAAAGTGGGGAACGGAGTGTCTTAACACTAGGTTCCCTCCGCCTACCCTGATATATGCGGGATACAGCTATGTATGTATGATGTTCATAAATATTTATAAATCAAGCTTTAGCTTTTCCGAAATCATTTTTAGTCCCTAAATAGTTTTATTATTGAAGACTTCTGTACTAAAACAATAATAATAATAACAAATGCTTTATTTAGGAATTAGTCTACTTAATTCATCAGCTTTCATCGAAAATAGGGCCTAAGATCACAGGGCCTTTATCATGGCATATTAACAATTCCCGAATGGAAACCGAACTCATAATCATCGCACTCATAGTCATACACTGTCGACAGAAAATACCCACGCTGAACAACTTTTGTAAATGCACCAATTATTTCTAATAATTTAGCTGGACTATTATAATTCTTCATTAGATATTCCACATCTTTAGTTTTTTATGTCAACGGGAAATGTCCATCAGGTTGAATAATTTTTGTTAAAGCGGTCTTTCTTATTTCCTCATGGTTTATTTGGCCTATTTTGGTTCTACATCATCAAGTTCTACTTTTTTAAAATTAATTATATGTTCATAAACTGTCATAAAAATCTTTTACGTAAAGTGATATTTTTACTGATTTGTTATAGTATAGAAGGTAAGTATGATATAAAATACAATTTCGTACAAAATTTAAGAAAATAATGAGAATAATGTAAAAAAAAATATGAATACACTTATTATGAAATGGAAATTTAATTGTTTTCAGAATTTAAATTAGCCTAAGATATGCTCTGAAAAATTTAGAAACCGTTTGTGAAAGTCCGTCAAAGACAGATTATAAAAATTAAAAATGTGTACGTGTTTTGTATTATCTGTACGAAAATAAATAAAAACCTATTCACAATCATGTATAACTTTTAAAATTTTATTCAAAGTATTCAAACCTTAATTCTAAATTATTCTGTTCTATAAAATACTTATAATTATTGCATATTTATAATTACTTTGGACATATAAAGTTAATAATTGTAATTATAGGTAATGATTTGCTTCATTAACGATGTCAATAATATTCTTAAGCAAAAATCAGATTTCTTTATTGTCACTTTATAATTCAGTGCAACTTTCTTAGAAATCCTCGATCTCGTAATAACCTCGTCATACGCTCGCCGAGCTAAGAGTAAACAAGCAATTACTTGATATAAATCTTTGATGTGTACTATGCGGTTTTCTTAGCGGGTAAATGTCCTTGCATTTTTAATGAGGCGGTTACGCGAAGTTAGTAAGGGAGAACTACTTGTATAATAAATATGTATTAAAACCAATTATTATTAGATTATTATATGTTTATGATTCTTCATTGGAATATATTATTATATTACTAATTATATAGATATGTAAGTATATTAAACTTTATTGGTTAAGTACCTATTTCTTTTGATCTTTCAAAGTTTTGCAATCATAAATACTAAAGTAAAAACTATTGATTTTGTGCCAAAGGCAATAAAGTTATTTCGGTACTGTTACTTTATCGATCAAAATAAATAAAAATGCTGACATAGTAATTGTGTACACTTATAATGTAACAAGTACTGAGAAACAACAACACTGTTCAATGTTAGTATATTGAACTGTGCTGTATCAGGCGTTAATAAATATGGAACATTAAACAAAAAAACTGTCATGTATTTGCTATTTTTGCATACTAAGCAGTTTACATATTGTGATGCAATGGACCTTAAGTTGTGATGTTTTTGGTTTGTGACCTTAAATATTCACCACGCCTTTAACTTTCAATTAATGCTAAATATTCATCTGCCTTTTTTAAAGATAATTTATAATTTGTTAATGAACTTAACGAGAAAATGTTAGAAATTTTATTTATATTAAAATGGAAACGAAAAGCTGAGCTGAAAAATATTTATAAATGACATAATAGATAAATGGTTTAGGAATAGATATGAAGATATCAATATAAGATGAAAGGAACAAAATCTGAAATAAGGTGTTGTTTGTCTGTAAAAATATTAACAATTATTTAAAATCCAATGGTAAAAACAGCACAAGTACAGAGAATAAAACAATTGATTTAAACTCCTAAATCTTAATTGTGTTAATTTACAAAAA
>JAKGSA010001313.1:0-16606 GCA_033558755.1 Philaethria dido | reverse complement strand
CTGTTCTAATCTTTATAAAGATCGATTAGTTTATATATGTAGGAATTTGTTAAAAAAAGTAAATAAGATTATAAGGGGTAACTAAAAGAAAACAAATGTTAGAGATAATACTTATTTATTTAAGGTACTGATGGCCGACGTGTATCTCTAAGATTATGTATAATCTATTACCTAAGTTGGTCGAACATACTCGTACACATATATTTACACATATAGGCAATATAACTCGTATGCAAAATGAATTAGCAGCATCCTAGTTCCATATCCTTAAATAATGCACATTGTGAATCATTTCAATATTAAAAATAAAATTAGACTCGACACAATAATATATTTACAAGAAAATTAATATTTCATTTATATTCATTTTAAAACTAAATTGTATCAACATATATCACCGACGAACCTGTATTGTATATATTTAAAGTAAATATCACAACAATAAGAACATTATGGAAATTACATAATAAATTAAGAAATTGAGAATTTAATTTAGTGATAGACCGAAATGCAGAACTTAACCTTGGAATATCTAAACTCAGTCGCTTGAAGTAACACAATTGTTCGTTCTAAGCTTAACTTACTAACTATTTTACACGTTAAAGCTTCTTTGATTTACGAACTTAAACTCGGAATTGTTTAGGAATGTATGGTACGCTATTACACACAACGACGTGTATCTTATATTATAAGGGAACAAAATGAGATTATGTTAAACATCAATACTTGATTATTGTTATGTTTTCAAAAATAATAAGAAATTTTAAGAATTTTAAATTTTAAAGTAAAAGATTGAACTTGAATAAAAAAAATGTTTTTTTAAAGGTCAACGAATAGTGGCACAGCTTAGGAAATACATAAAAACTAGCAACAATAAAGATATATTTGCGTTTTAAGTTGATCATATTATTTAGCCCATCAAAATTTGGCTAATTTTGTATAATTTAATACTTACCAAAAAAGTATTTCCAAACAAAATTATCTAATTTTTATGCCACTTTTTCACTGACTGCTTGAATTATTTCATTTTCTGATATGTTTTATAATATATACAATATCATATGGCCTCCCCTATTTACTTTATCTATCAGAAAATCAAGATCACCTAATATTAATGTCAAGATCCTAAAATTATAATTACAATTTCTTGTTAACATTGACTTTTTATAAAAAAAAATAATGAACATAAACAATTAAACAAATGAATGGTTATCATTATATAATGATTGATTTAATTATAAATTAAGAACTAATCAAGTGAAATATATTTTATTTCAACTAATATCAATTTTACGAGGAAATTGAAGTTGAAAAATATCTTAATATAGTTCAATGATATTATTATTTTAAAACTTTCTAATAAAGTAGAAATATATATTTACTATATGTTATACATTTTAAGTCAATTCTTATACTAATCAGCCATTTTGTGTTCAGTGCATGTATAATGGAATTAGCTTTTAGCGTAATTTGATTAGAATTGAGCTATCGTTTTAGAACGAAGAGAATGCTAAAGTGATCACAGGACATCTACGAAGCACGAGCGAGTTCATGACATATATTTTTTTCTATTCTTACCAATTCCTTATTTTGAATTATCGTAAGCTGATAGAAATGGCACCATGTATACATTTATCAAAAATGAATGCAAAGCTTTTATATACATATAAAAAATAAAAACGTAAGTGACAGTGCTCAATCAAGGCACATGTGGTACGGCTAGTTCTATATAAATAATATAATAGCACGTACATTGAAGTTTATTTAAATATATGAACTAAGATTAATTAAGATTTCATATTTTGTAGTAATTTTCACTTATACTAAATGTAAAATATGAGATAGAACTTCCTATAGAGTTAGTTATTTCTCTTAGTAAATGTGGTCGAGGTCGAAAATCGAGGTGGGATACTAGTTTTTTTTAATATAAGCTATAGTAGAAATTCTGGTCCCAGATAAAAAAAATATATTGTTGAGCTGAAAGTTTCATATGTTTTCGTATGAATATTATTTATTTTTAGTCTGTTTGATCACCAATAAATATAAATCATAGCCTTATTCTAAGTACGTCTTAATAAATCTGTGCTACTATTCCACTCAGTGGAAATAGTAATTTTCATAGCCAATTTTTATAAAAACAACAAGTGTCTAATGCCTTGTTTTCAAAATAATATCGCCATTAACAAACACTATTTCGGTTTGTTTCGAAACATATTTTCAATCACTTTCACAGTCTTATATTTATAAAATGATAAATACGACTGAAATTTCATTTTATCGATCTTCACTAGACCAATGGCACAAGAATAACACCATATAGGGACCTTAGTGTTGGTATATCTTCTTAATATACCGATTCCTCCATTTCCTGTAACAATAAGGAGCTGGACCTAAAGTACACAAATACGTAGACTATTCGCTGGTAGATTACATAAGTACTGCATAAATAGGTGTCGGACGGTGTTGAACATCAGTTTGTATGACAATATCGACAAGCAGCGCGTCAGTCCAGTCAGTAGTGGTAGTTGGCGCGGCGGCCGGAGCGGCGCGGCGGCGCGCTCTCGTACTCGTAGAAGTTGGACTGAGGACGGAAGCCGCCCGCCTTGCTGTTGAAACCGCCTGCCACGCGCCGACTGTGATCAATTTGTTCGGTTATCCTTAACAGAATTTATGACATTACTATATTATTGCTATTCAACAAAAACAAATAATTAATATTTTATTAAATCAAAATAATTTTAGAAAGTAAATACTATACTAAATTGTTATTTTTATATATTATACCCACCTCTGTAGTGAGTCTCAAAATAAATTACTACCTACTTAAAACGAGTGAAGAAACATAAGACATATGAGGTAATATGGACTTTTGTACTACAAGGATATGACAATGACAAAACAAATGCAGTAATATGAATATCGATATGTATGACTATGTACATAAAACTAAGAACTGAGAAAATATTTATTTTATTTTAAAAATCTAGCAACCGAATATGAAATAACTTAAACAAGGATAGGTAAGTTATAGTTAGTTAGACAACGGTAAGTCGTAGTTGTTTAGGTTTATAAATATTATTGGAGATCAAGAAATTTCTATCGAATCATTTGGTTTTGATTAACATATTCAAAAACGTGCTAAAAATTTTATATAACTAAGAAATAATTCATATCTTCATTGATAAATAGCCAAGCCTGTAATTATAACATATTTTACAAGGTAAATGTAACAGTGAAACATTATATATGCAACTAATTACTGAGAGAAGTGTACTATGACAGTTTATGATCAAAATAAGGGCAAGACTAGCAATTACGGTACAAATACTCGCATCTTACCGCCCGCGGCACGCAATGGACAAAATATATATTTAAAATAACAATTTTCTTAATAAATTATAAGTAATATTGCAATAGTGTCATTTTTGTATTTAGGACATACTCGTAAATACATACACTTAAAACAGACACTTTTTGTGTCACATATTTAGTATATTTAATTGCAATTTATGCGAAATACAAATAAGGATACATTAAAAATACATGATTTGACTGAGATTTTCTGGTTTTTCTATAAAGTAACACAACCGGTTAGATTATTTTTGTAATAGAAGTTTATAATGAATATTGAAATGAATGTAAAAAGTGGACGCCTACGTAGCGTAACTATATTACTACAGTAAATTTAATCAATACAATCTTATATCACGCGATTGTTATGAGTTCAATTTCAACAGACACGTTGCTTTAAAAAAATCATACTAAACTAAAAATCATACAAATATCAATTACAAAAAATCATTATTAAAGATAATTAATATTGTTAAGTTATTGTTACGAACATAATGAAAGAAAAATGAGGTAAAAAACTTGAATTCTAATTTGAATTACGCATTCCATCGTATTATAGTATCGATATTTTCTGTTTCCTAACTTGTACAGGGTATAAATATTAGAATAGAATAGAATAGAATAATCTTTATTGCACACACAATAAAATATAAAAGAAGAGGAAACAATAATATGAACTCATGTGTCTGTATGCAAAGGCGGTCTTATTGCTTATTATTAGTAATATTTTGACGTCAAACCTAAATAGTTATAGGTTCTACTACACACAATAAAAAAATACATTAACAAAATGATAAATCTTTAAAGATGGTCACAAAAAATACCCAATATGAAAAATTACCCAAATATAAATTGGGTAAATATACCCAAATATGAAAAATTTAATTTAATTCATTTAAAGTTGATAGTCAATCTTGACGGGATGTACTTTAAATATCTGACATGCTTAATTTTACGTTGAAACAAGGAAATAATTAAGACTATAAATTCCATGTTTAATTTTTTTCAGATGTGAATACGAAGATGTACTCGTACAGTTAGACGCTACTCGTTAAAATACAATGTTTTATACGTAAAAGGGCCTTAAGTAGAAAATAATATTACATGTCACGTTTACAACTTATCATCTTATCTGTCTGTTTGTAATATTAAAATAACCGCTTTTTACTACTTGCATATAAATTTATCTACGGTATATATACCAAAATAATATTTTTTACAATTTTTGTCTGTCTGTTTGTTCTGGCTAATATCTGAAACTGTTGGACCGTTTTGACGGGACTTTTACTGGCTACCTGCCAGTAATGAAATATGGAGTAACTTAGGATACTTTAAATCCCTGGTGATATTATAAATCTGAATGTAGGTTTGTTTGTTACGCTTTCACGACAATTACTCAACCGATTGTTATGAAGCTCTGTGTTAGGTTCTTAGAGATATTAAAGAAGACAGAATATTATTTATGTTATTCAAAACTTTTGACAGACATTGTTTATCAAAAAAAATTACAATTTTGTAACTTCAAAGCCCTAATTAACGCATATATACGCACTATACACTACTGTACGTACTATGGACTGACGTTGACCCAGCAAGCGAAGCCGCGGGAAACAGTTGGTGTTACACAAAACAATAATATTGTCTTAATAAATGAGTATATTTAAATACGTTTTTACTACGTGACAATTACTATGATTATCCAGCCCTTGAATAGATTTAAACAAGTATTGTTATTGCAACGTTCAGTGGGTGATTGGTTTGACCTTTATCTATGTGTATTATATTCAATCACATGGATTATTAATTGTCACTTTTTGTCCTGGTCACATGTATGTGTTATTTTGTCATTATTTAACATAAAAACACAGAGTTCTGTTTCTATTTATGTAACAGTATGTAATTGTTGTTGAGGAAAATTTAATGTGCCTTTGTAAGAGTGTAATAATATATGAGCCCTTCAGTGAATAAATTGATTAATTCAAAATGTCATATTATTTTTTATTAAAAAATCCTTACAATTATATTCTTCATTTCCGGACCGGAATTTAGCAAAATTATTTGAATGTAATCACTCCTGAGTGGGGATCGAACCAACAACGTAGTAGTATCAGTACTATTAAACTTCAAATACAGTTTTCAGGCAAACTATTATTGGCTATATAAATTATTACTCTTATATATTTGAAGGCAAATATAATTATATTAGTTTGGTTTATCATCAGCACTTTTTTAAAAAAGAAATTACATTATCATTTTTATTATTAATAGTCTTAGTGTGAAAAAAAGAGTTTTTATGTTATATTTATGTTATTATGACGGCGAGAAACCCCAACACTACACTTAAACTATAATTATACTCATTTAATTAATAACTTTTTTTTTTTTTTTTTTAGAATGCAGGGTCCCTCTGACATAATCAGAGACTTTGTAAAAACACATTTAAAAACAACAAATACAACAATTTAAAGGCCTAAAAATTCAAAATTTTGACTACAATAAAATTCATTAATTAAACAAATTGTTCAACAAATACAATAATTTCCACACAAAAATTCCATCTCATTCACACCCTATTTATTCGCATCTATAACTTTTCTACACACACTGACGCAATACTTTAATTGACTGACGCAATAATTAATAACTTGGATGTGACCCCATCAAAATCAAATACATATTTCGCTTTAATTATTTATTGTAATTGATATATATTCTTTTTTTTTTAACTTCACGCTGTAACCCTCATATAGCGGGGTAGGCAGAGTGAACCAGAGAACCTTGTGTTAAGACACTCCATTCTCTTTCAACAATTCCGTTCCCCACTTTCCGCAGAATTGAGGCATTGCGTGTTGAATGACGGAACTCAAAGCCTTGCCTTGTTACCAAACCCAAGAAATGAAAATACTAAATTTTACATTTCCTGCAGTGGGAATTGAACCCACAACCTGTCGCGTTTACATTCGCACGCTTGTGCCTCTGCGCCACGACAGGTAATTTATATGAATATCTAAATTAATATATGAAACTATTTGTGTGCCGCGATTTCGTTTACGTAAATACTCGTATTTCCATAGAAATTTCGAGAAATTCTGTTTTAGTTCCTACATTCCCCAAGGAGTCTACATGCCAAATTTCAATGCAAACGTTTTTACCTACTTATGCAGATGGATATCCTTATCTCAAATACATATATAGATTTATAATTTCGATTTCAATATTTAAAGCAAAGCGATAAAGCATTAATGTACATATGGTAGTATTACAAGCAAGTCACCTGTCGTTCCTCTCTTCGTGCAGCACTTGCGTGTGTAAGTGTTGGTGTCCGGTGTTCGTGCGACGGACTTGGCCTATTTGCACTTCACTCAGTTTCTCTCTTCGAGCACTGAAATTAATTTGACTGTTAGATTTTTTTATTTGTATTTAAATTATATATTATCATAGTACATCAAGCGATATGGTTTTCAGAACAAATGTGAACAACGTATGTATAATACTATGTTTTAGTAGGCAGAGACCAAAATGAATTCTTATTATGCTTTGTAAATGATTAATTACAATAAAAGGACCCTTATTTTTTTTAATTTGTTCTGTACTTTTTATAATTTAAATAATAAAACATAATACTTAATAATAATAAATTCTCAATATATGTGATTTCTATTCATTTTATTGGCCAATAGCTCGTAATTTTACGACCATCAGATCGATCGTCAGATGTTCTAATTTTACTTTATTTAACCTTTAGTTTTGTTTTGCAATTACAAAACACAAAAATCATCAAATGAAACTACTTTTGTTGGATTTATTTTCATGTTTATTTTACTCTTAACCTAAAAATTTTCACCCAATTAATTCAAAATGTCTCTTTAAAAGTTTTGCATAACCAAAGTAGTTTGTAAATAGTTATTCTTAATTTAAAGCTGGATTTTTTTAAGTAAGTTTAAATATTAAAGAAATATTTTAATCATTTGTACGCCATCCTATTCTGTTCTATCTTAAAGGAGGGTTGCCTGAAAGAGATCACCTGTTGTCATAAGGCCGCCTTTACACGAAAATTGTATTCTCTTCTTGCTTATATGTTTTATTAACTTATGTATATATATTTTGTTGTTGTAATAATAAATAAATAAATTGTTAAGTAATAAAAAAAAATCATCATTATTAGATTAGCATTATCACAAATATTTAGACTAAGCTAAACTATTCCTTAGCTTGTAGCAAATTTCAAGGTTTGTTCCGTGAACGAGAATAATAAGCAATATAATTTAAAATTATAAATTGTCTTTATTGATTACCTTCATTTTTGGTTAAGAACAAAAAAAACTATGTACTGGCAATACATGTATAATATATGATAATGACTTCATGTTAGAACAAGTTCCAATTAAGTAATTATAATAATTATTGTTTATTGCTTCATAGTAAAGTTCTAATAAGATTATTAAATACATTATAAAATATGGCATATATGAGCAAATCTACTAGCTAAATATTTATAAATTACATTTATATCATGAGAATTACTTTAAATTTTGCTGTATCTCCTCGTAGTTAACATAGTGACCGGTGGGACCCCATGCAGTGTCTACAGCCTGAAACAAAATGATTTAAATGTAATCGAAATATAAAAAGAAGGCAAATTCATAACAAAAAATATTAGAATAAATGAATATTTATTATTTACTTATTTTGTACTTAAAGTGATAACAAACTTACAATGTCTACAAGATTATCTAATATTCATAATCTAATCGCTATAGTAGGCTTTTTAAAAGTTTTTGTTAAACGACATGTTAGAATATATTCAAATCTTAAAATTTACATGCAAATATTGTCTAATGAATATCGTAAGACAAAATTAAATAATATAGAAATCGAGTTCAACGAGACAAGAACATTAAATTCAACTTTAAATATTTGGATTATTTACATTATGGTTAATTTCCTTAATAAAAACTCTAGAAAAAATCTTTAATATTTATCATTAATAATATTGTTGCCTACATTAACGCCACCGTTGCTTAGGGCGCTGATAGTACACGACATTTGTAAGTGTAACTTCCATTCAAAGGAGTTTGTATACATAATATAGTTATATTTCATTTAATATTTACTTTTCGATATAGATTGTATTTGTATGTATTTATGTAATTATCGTGTATGTAAGTTTATTATTTTCTGCTATTTATTTTTATATAAATATGTATGTATGATTGTATAGTTAGATATTTTTATTTATGTAAGCTTATATGTTATATTTAGCATGTATATCTTTAAGTAAGTTTAGT
Organism: Philaethria dido; assembly: GCA_033558755.1. Classification (NCBI taxonomy): domain Eukaryota; kingdom Metazoa; phylum Arthropoda; class Insecta; order Lepidoptera; family Nymphalidae; genus Philaethria; species Philaethria dido. The sequence goes on along the minus strand of JAKGSA010001313.1, from coordinate 7,967 downwards.
ATAGTAATATAACATTTAAGACATTTGTACACCAATCTATATTCTTGAGAATCTTTTCATAGTAGGGATTGCCTGGAAGCGATCGCCTATGGTGATAAGGCCGCCTTTACGCCAATATTGTACACTAATTATTATGTATTTATTTCAAATGACGTTGGTGTAATAAAGTATTAAATAAATAAATACTTTTCCTAAACAATATGGCTTATTTAATTATAATTTTAATAATACCTGGTTATGAGAGTCGGGCGCGGTCCGGTGTGCGCGCGTCGCGTGTCCGCTGCGCCGTTCTGACCGGCTACTGCGCTCAGAACTGCTTTGTCGCGATCCTCTCTCGTCCCTGTTTAATTATCACACATATACACATCTACTATTTATATTATTATTTCGTTTATTTATACACATTTAAATTCATAATTAAATTTATAAATGTAGAATTGTAACATGATTTGTAAAAAAGGTCCAGGCGCTTTATTATACTTGCTATAATTATGATGGAAGAGGTATTTCAACATTATTTTTATCTGATTTAGTGTTAATGCATCTTACAAAATACTACCGAAAGCTATGGCTTTACATATAATTTCATATGGCTACTTTTATATACCTAATGTAAAACTGTTTTCATATACAATTTGAAAAACGACAAACTATATTGTTAGTGAGTATTTATCTGAATACTTTTTCTATTTAAGGTGCCAGGATATAATTATATTTTTATATTATTTCCGATCGATTTCGAGACCTTGATCGACCTTGACGGAATTCTACACCATATTATTACAATATGTAATAATTTTCTATGATATGACTTTTACGTCCACTACAAACACGTACTCTGTAATTTCTTAATTTTTCTGTATGTGTTTATTTTCTCTTCAATACAACAAAGCATATGTAATTTATCTTATACGATGTATATGGATGCGGTGTACGCACCGTGGCGGCGCGGCGTCGCCGTCGTCGCGGTCGCGGCGCTCCAGCGCGTCGCGCGACAGCGACTTCTCGGAGGCGCGTCCCGGCTGCGACCGCCCGTACACCTCTGTTTCAGTCTTCTTGTGGGGCTTGCCGATTCTATTAAATATATTACCATTATTTAAACATTTCTTGATATAATTAGAAGCTAATTTAGTTTTTTTTTTATTTATGTTAAAATGAAAAAAATATATTTTTGTATTTACGCCATGATGTTTTTATTAGGCAATGATTACACGCACTGGTTTAAGCCCGGTTCCAATCCATGAATCTATATTTCTACTTAAATATATTTTCATTAATGAGTTTGACAACATTCAAGATGTGATGCGCAACATTTTTAAAATGGACGAAAAGTGAAGAGCAGTGGTACTAGAAATTTGAGCAAAAAGAATATGTTAAGGAATGTTACCTGAACATTGTAGACAGTGATTTGAGCAAGGATGGTTTCTTATGTGATAGGGAGGACTGCTGCGGTGAGCCGCGCACTATCGTCTCCGGCGCCGTATTGTCGTCCGTCAGCCAATGTTTTAATGCTGAAATATAAATATCGTCTTAAAGTGAAGAAGGAATTATGTATATATGTAATAATTTACATAAATTTCCCATTTAGTTTTAACTAACGGTATATTTTAAATACATTTAAAAAAGTATTATCTTATTTATTACATGGTTTTGACATGTATATTTGTATTTTTTTGTTTTGTTTTTTTAATATCAATTATTTTTAAAGAGCTTAAAGAATGATGCACTTACGTGGGTGCGCTCGCGCATATATCGGCTCGTTACGGTTGGGATTCCTCTGAGTTTCTTGTATCGCCGTCTGAAGAGATTCTAAACTTGATGATTTTCTCATGCCCAATGAGGGTCCTACTTGCATTGCTGTTAAAGAAAAAGTGGAATTAAAGAACACCTGGCGATGCAACATTTTATTTCGTGTTTTCTTATTCTATTCCTAGGCGTTGCCTCTTTTTGGCGTGACAAGTAATGCGCAATATGTATAGTATTCGTGAAAGTTGTAGTACTTTACGCTACTCCATTCTCTTTTAATATTTCCGTTTCTCACCTTCCGCCGAATTGAGACATTGCGTGTTGAGTAGCGGAACTGAACGCCGCGCTTTGTCTCGTTACCAGAGCGAGGAAGTGAAAATACTAAATTTCATTAAATATTTTCATTTCCTGGAGTGGGAATTGAAGGCATAACCTGTCGCGTTTACAGTCACGCGCTCGTGCCTCAATTTTTTATGTTTGCTTTTAATTGTTCAATCATCAAGTATTGATACTTAGCACGAGCGTAATGCATAGTAGAACGATATTCAGATACGCTTACCGTTGATAGCCTTGTTCTCCTTGATCTTGCGGTAGGTGCCGGTGGCGCGCGCGTCGAGCGCGGCGTGGCGCTTCTCGGACATGGAGCGGCGCCCCACCGCGTCGCGGCTGAACGCGTCCGCCGCGCCGCCCGCGCCGCCCTCGCTGCCCGACTCGCCCGTGCTGCCCCTGCACGTACAGACAAAACTGAATTTATTATGAATACGTAATCACATTAATATTGGCCAATCATTTTTGTATATTCGTCAAAAATTTTTCTTTAAATGTTCTTATAAATCCCAAATATCATTTATATTTAAATTAACGAATGAAAACAGATTAAAAATTAATATCTGTACCGTATAAAACTAATGCTATTTAACATTACTTAACGTTATTTTCGTATTAATATTTAAAATTATATTACCTCGTGGTACCATAATCCTCTTCAATGATAACATTATGGTGCGCCGGAGGAGACCTAGACATATGCACGTGACCCAAATTTTGCCTGTAGTGGTGGCCGTTAACCGGAGCGTCCATCTGCGTCGCCATATAGTAACTTTCATTTCTTAATCCCGTCAGTCTATCTATTACTGGATTCCATCCATCCAATCGACTCCATTCGAAGCTGTCCCGTTTACTGTCATGAGGTATCGTTTCCTTATCTCTTTCTAAGTAACCTTTGCTATCGTCTGATTGGTTGGACACCCAGCTATTATTATTATTGATAGTGACTATTGAGGCATGTTTCTTATTAGTTCTATTATCAGGTTCTTTAGTTTCATGTTTTTGGTAATCAGTTGATTTGTTCTCTTTGTCGTGTGTCGTGTTGTATATGACGGTGTTGAAATTCTGCGAGTTGCTGTTTTCGTTTGAATTTGTTGTGTCGTTACCGTTGGGAGGCGTATCGTCTTTCCACCTCGCTAAGCTGTCCATGCTGTCTGTAGTTAAAAAAATATATAAAAATATTAGTAAATTAAATAAGGAATCATCAAAATTAACACTAACTGACGATCACAATTTTTATTTTTTTTAGTTAAATATCTATAAAGAGTGAATATGTGTGGATGTAGTTTACTTTAAAAATTCGTAATCAAGAAAATCTAAACTAATAACATGATTATAGCAATTTTTTTAGCACAAATTAAAAAATATTAATTTAGATTGTAAATTTGTAATAAGAACAATAATTACCAGTTCGCCGGGCAATGGTAAGTGATATACTTCCTCGCACGTTAGGTCGTGCGTGTAGTAACGCGCGACGCAGCGTCTCCATCGCGTCGGCGTTGGACTGCCCCACTAGCGACACTCCATTCACGCTTAGCAACTGGTCGTTTGTATGTAGCCTGGAAAATATTTGCTTAGTAAATTATGGTATAATGATATAGATCCGTAACAACCGTGAATTTGTTGAAAAGTCGACTTGGATATTTATTTTTTTAAATGGTAATAGGCAGTAGGATTGATGTTTTAATACAGTGAACTAAAAACAAAAACATATTTATGTAAGAACGTATTTAAATAATGTAAAAAAATGTGTATGAAGTAATAATAATTATAAAATCGATTGCTAAGTCGCATTGGCGTTTTAAAGGATATTCTAAAAATGAAGAATAAAATATCTTATTATGTAGGGAATCATCTGAACATTTTTCTTCAAGAGAACCATTCATATTTTAAAAATATTTTCAATTCCGAAACTAATCTAAAAAAGAGGAAATGAATACACCTAACAGTAAGGTAAGCAAAATTTTACTTAATATAAAAAATAATGAACATATTACCTTCCATCTCTAGAAGCAGCACCTCCATGCAGGACGGATTTAATGAAGATGCCTAAATCATGAGGTTCCGGTCCAACAGTCACCTTGCCTTTCACACTAATGCCAAGACCTGCTTTCTCTGAGTCGTGGACTGGAACATCTAGCCTTAGGATCAACCGATTTCGAAGGCCTAATAACTAAAAAATATATATTTAATTAATTAAAACATCTTTTGGGATTCCAATTTCCATACATTTAAAAAAAATAGTTTATATATTTTCAATTGCATAATTTTTTTTTCGCATTGCAAGATAGGTTGAGAACATCTAGTACCAAGATACTACGTTTTCAATTTTCCACACAAATTCGATATTTTGCGCGTTGGGTGGCGAGAAAATGAAAGGTTCGATATATATCGCACCGTAAAAATTTTAGTGAACTATTTAAAAAATATCAATTTTAGGGACACGTCAATATTAATAATAATATACATGTAAGCACATGTTACATGTTACATGTAAGCTTTTTTGAAAACAAATGTTTTTTTTTTTTTATTATATTTTAATTAATATTCTTGTTTAAATCAAAGTAGATAAAGATCGTTGTCTTAAATCGTTTTGTGCCAAAAAATCAATTGTAGCAAATTTTTTTTGATTAGGTACCTATGATTCTAAAGATGTCAGATATCCAACCTACAACCACTAGCGTTTATAGCCGGTCACCGTCTTTACTGCACCGATGGCCTCAATATTTCATAAAATAAAATTTTGACCTAGTAGATAAACCTAGTCAAAACTATAATAAAGCCGAATTCCAATGAAATCGAGACGACTTACCGAATTAGAAGAAGAATTAAGCGCATCCTGCATAGCACTATCTAAAGACCTTTCGTGATCTTTCAACAAGTCGTCTTTGCTCGAACTCTTCGGTATCCTGCCCCTCATCGAGTTCTGGTTTATCGCGTTCACCATACTAGTGACCCGACCGTTCTCCTGCTTGCTGGGTTCCTTTAATTGTATGGGTGTCCCTACTGATTTTTCTGTGTACTTATTTGGACTTATAGGCGGTTCTATTTTCTGGAAAATAAAAATGGAAATTTTATGTAATATGATGTAGTAAATGATTAGAGTTTGAAAATGTAATTTGTTTTTATTTATGCTAATGAAATAAATAATATCATTATTCTTTTTTGTAGCTTCACGCCGTATCCCGCACTAGCGGGGTAGGCGGCAAAGGTAACCAGAGAACCTAGTGTTAAGACACTCCGTTCTGTTTTTTTTATATTATTTTTCCTCGAGTGAGAATCGAACCCACAACCTGTCGCGTTCGCAGTTGCACGCTTGCGCCTCTGTGCCACATGAATATTGGCTATTTTTTAATAACCAAACTTAGAAATTGTATCAATTTAAAATAAATGTTTTATATTTTAGAAGCGAGAGAGATATCATTTTCCAATATATTTACCAGATCTCGCTCGACGACGATGTCGACGGAGGCGTCGGGCGGCGTGTTGCGCAGCATGGCCACCACCTGCTGCTGCGTGCGCCCCGCCACGCCGGCGCCCGACACCGACACCAGCCGGTCGCCCGCGCGCAGCCGCCCGTCCGACACCGCGGCGCCCTGTGTATCGGTTGTGGGAATCGACTGCTCTTATTTTGTATTGCATGTATTCCACGAATATGAGAAAACTAGCTAAATTTTTGTGAAAATATTTAATAGCTAAATTTATAAAAATACCCTACATAATTTGAATATAAATAATTTTGTATCATCTTGGAATTTATACTTCTTTTAAAACTCTATAACCGGTTATGATGTACGTTCTCACTGTGTCGTTACACCGCATTATATGTTATAAATTATGACACATCAAAACGAACACAAATAATAAACGAACTATTACTTGTGCTCATACAAGTCAATATTGCAATACTTATGTATATTATACACCATTAGACATACAAATAAGAATAAAGTGAAATTACTATTTTTATATTTTTCTCAAGTATCCAATAGTAATACAAACCTTAGGTAGAATATTTTTGATATAAATAGGGCAGTGTCCGCCGGTGGGGTTGTCGCGGGTGGTGATGGTGAAGCCGAGCCCCTTCTCCCCCTTGAGCAGCGTGACGGCGACGCGCCGCACGCCGGCCGGCTTGCTCGGGCTCACCGGCACCTCCGTACCGGATATCGCTCTTTCACTGCTACCCGCTAACATAAATAAAAATTTATCATTAAAATTATAACAACAAAAACAAACTTTAAATGCTTTAAAATTATTGCAAGTAATTTAAAAACTACTCATATATTAAATAAATTTAAATGGAATCACATTAGAAGTACCATATAAAAAAAGAATCGTCAAAATCAATTCATCCAAAAAAACTTTTTTTTTCTCTTATAGAAAGTTATTACAGTATAAATTTATGCGGTAAGACAAAAACATACAGTCGAATAAACAATCTCCCTTTTTTTAAGTTGCTTATAAGAGAAAAAATAAATAACATATCTTTAGTGATCAGATAATATTTTATAAAAATCTACATATAAAGAATACAATGGCAATAGATACAGAAAAGGGAGTCGCACTTTTCTTTAAAGTATGACAATATCAGACATAAATAATAATTTATATTTATATGTCTATAGCAACCCATAAAAAAATTTAATTGAAAAAACTTTCCAACTATTGTTGTAACAAATGTTTCAAGTAAGTAAAATTTTCGTTAGTAAACGCTAGATTTGGCTTTCTTGAATACCATATTCATTTAATTATTAAAAGCAAAACAACAAATACTTTACTGATTAAAGTATCAATAGAGATTTACATATAAGTTTAATATACGGAAGTCTTACAACATGTTAACCATCAGTTAATCATTTATAACAGGGCTATCCTAACAATGGTTTATTTGACAAATATTTTAAATCTACATTGAATCGAGTCGCAAAGAAGTAGCGACATAATCACCACCTTCGAACGCCATGGTCAGTGTGCTCCACTGGTACAGGCGAGAGCTCACCAAGATGTGAACTATCCTTTCTTGTGACGCACGCTATTTATACAGTCTTTCTATAGTTTTTAGTAATGTATCGCCAGCCGGCTAACCACCAAATCACATTTTAAATATCGAATCAGTCAATATAAATAATAAATACTTTTTAGTCATTATACTCTAACATACATTTACGATAATGAAACGTTCTTTTACAAAATATATGTTACTTGCTATAGATATGTAATTTTATTTTGAATCTAACAAGCAATTTTATTACATAAATTAATGAGAAAAACAATAAACATATTATAAAGCAAAGCATCCACGGTTAGCTTTTTCGTTCAAAACTTAACATATGTTTTGTGGTTTATGTTAAAATCAAAATTGGCCCACGAAGTGAAGGTTGCTTGAACAACCCTGATTATAGCATTAATTAATAACTTATTATTACGCTCTGTAACACAAATAATTATTTAATATTCTATTGTTTTCCATTTTCTTTATTTTACATTACATAAACAGGGTTCTATAAATAAAAGAAAAAATCCTTACTTTCAGGCAACAAATCCAAGGGACGTTCCTGCACAGCAGGTGATGTAACGTTAACATTATTTACTCCTGACACCCAACGAAGCATGTCTTCCACCCTGAAATATATATTTTAACATTATAAGAGTACCTTTTTTTAGTATTCACAAGTTTATTATAATTTTGTAAATTTAAATAACAATGAAATATTTTTGCAAAGGTTATAGGTGCTTTCTTTAAGGATATATTACATCTCAAAGACTCTGTGTCATTATAGTTATAAAAATGTGCCCTATATTAAATAATTAAAAACTTACACATAGTCATTCGACTCCAAGTTAGGCGGAACTTGTACTATGGTGATTGAACTAATGAAAATATAAATTAAATA
>JAKGSA010001312.1:42645-77051 GCA_033558755.1 Philaethria dido | reverse complement strand
TCTGGGAAGCTCTGTCGTGTCAAGGTGTACATAAAAAGTATATTCGTCTCATTATGGAAATTTATAAAAACATGACTGCGAAAATAAAAACTGAAAAATTTGGAGAGACGTTTTCCATCAAACGGGGCGTAAGACAGGGGGACCCACTATCACCAAAATTATTTTCAGCGACGCTAGAACTCGTTTTCCGTAAACTTGACTGGTCAAGCTATGGATTAAGAATAAACGGAGAAATGCTGAATCACCTTCGCTTCGCTGACGACCTCGTAATAATTTCTAACAGTCCAGAACAATTACAAACTATGCTCAACCAACTTATAAAGGAAAGCAGAGAAGTGGGCCTACAAATGAATAAGACGAAAACAAAACTAATGACTAACCATTTGAAGTTACCTGTAGTAGTTCACAATGACTCAATTGATTATGTAGATGAATACACATATCTTGGGCAGATTATATCTCCAACATACGATACATCGAAAGAGATACAAAATAGAGTAAATGTAGCTTGGAAACGATACTGGGCCTTAAAAGAGATAACGAAAAGCCAGTTAATACCCATTAATTTAAAAAGCAAAGTATTTAACACATGCATACTTCCTACCATGACTTATGGCTGCCAGACATGGGCCTTAACTGTACAAAATATAAAGAAATTACAAGTCTGTCAACACAGCATGGAAAGAAGTATGCTTAATATAAAAAGAAAAGATAAAGTTAACCTAAATGTTATTCGTCAAAAAACAAATACTGTAGAAGTATCATACACTGTCAGGAAGCTAAAATTTAAATGGGCAGGACATCTTATTAGAAGTAAAATGAACAAATGGGCAAAACAGGTGGTAGAATGGTACCCTAGAGAGGGAAAGAGAAAGAGAGGAAGACCACAGAAAAGATGGGAGGAGGACATTAAAGCGGCCGCGGGCACGCTGTGGATGAGGAAAACCCACGATCGGGTCTTGTGGAAAGGTTTGGGGGAGGCCTATGCTAAGGCAAAACAATCTTTACCGGTGTCAAAAATTTAAAACTATATATATATTGTATGTAATTTTAGATTGTTAATAAAGGCTTTATTATTATAATTAACAACATAAGTTGATTTTATTACTTCATGTAATGAAAGACAACAAAGTGGGTATTTCAAAAACAATACTATTTATCATCGTTACCTGGTGATAATGTACGTTACTGCGGCACAGCCGTAACGAGCTTTATAATATTTTATTTATTTATCTCTATATATCGGCTTACCTAAATATACCGGCGTGTTTCTTATAATGATTATTCTGATCACTACGGACACGTGTCCGTACCTGTTGTCAATTTTTTCTACCATACATTTTCATATTACTCAACTAAGTCTAGGAAATAAGATTAAATTGTCTATAGGTTATAGTTCCAGAGAGGGTCCAAATATTTTAGTTACCTACTTCTTCTACTTCTTATCCATTCACATTTGTAACGATATTTTTTTCATCAAGATATCGAAATTATTTGTGTTAAGTGTTCCTTGGTTAAAAATCACAGATCTTTAAGAGTTGTTTAATTACATTGTTTTAAGCTTTTGGAGGCACCGTTAGCCTTGTAAAGTATGAATTTACGAGTATATATTCATGGTATGCTTTTTTTAAAATTTATTGTTATTATATGTACGAGTATTTTCAATAAAAAAAAAATAGATACCTACTTCTTATCAATAAATTATTATTATTTAATACTCAAAAATATACCAGCCTATATAAAATTTTCACCCTTCGTCGTTGGTTCTCTTTCACCATGCTATCTGATGTTAGCCGTGAAGCTGTAAAAAATCAAAAATGTCTACTTATAATTTTTAACGCCTGTCGCGGCGCAGAGGCACAAGCGTGCGACTTTAAACGCGACAGGTTGTGGGTTCGATTAGCACTCCAGCAAATGTAATAGTTTAGTATTTTTATTTCCTGAGTTTGGTAACAAGGCAAAGCGCAACGTTGAGTTCTGCAACTCAGCACGTAATACTTTAATGCGGCGGAAAGTGGGGAACAGAGTGTCTTAACACTAGGTTCTCAGGTTCCCTCTGCCTAACCCTGTTATATGCGGGATACAGCGTGAAGATAAAAAAAATAACAGAAATAAGTAACTCAACCTAACTTCACGGGTGATCGTGTTTCAACACGCAATTACCTCGGCATGTTCTGTCAGTATCATGACAACATAATAGCTTGATATGAACTATTAAACGGTTTAAAACTACTGTATCTGGAAATATGCCAGCTTGTTAAAGGTCGTCAGTTCGATTTTTAGAGGTCGCGTATATTTTTAACCAATTCCAAAAAGGGGGTTCACCATTGGACTGTATTTTTTTATGTGTAACTTTTTATTGAATGAACTGAATTTTGATGATTCTTTGTTTTATATGATAGCTTCTGATGTGAGCATATTTAAATTTAGTTAACATTTGACAAGTAGTTTTTGAGTTATTCGTAATAAGTTTACTTTTTAGCGTATTTTATTTAAAGTCGGTGTCTTTTTGTTAAAATTTAAATAATATCTTGCTAGCTATAGTTTCTATTGTAGCTAGATTATGTAAAACATTGAAAATTGAACTGGTGCAAAAAGATAGGAGGGTTGGCAGATCGAATCTGAGAAATTTAGGTGTTGCGTTTTGAGGGGCGGAACTCAACGCCGCGCTTTCCTTGTTACCAAACCCAAGAAATGAAAATACTAAACTTTTTACATTTCCTCGAGTGGGAATTGAAGCCACAACCTGACGCGTTTACAGTCACATGCTTGTTCCTCTACAAAATATATTTTTTTTTACTCCGAATGGGATTCAAACCCACAACCAATCTTATTTACAATTAGACGCTGTCCCACTGCGCCATGACGGCCTCAACTTATTTATACAGTTAGAAATCCAGGATTAAAATATTCCAAACTTCACATCCGGCTTATATAATAAAGTTTGTCTAATTACGACTTAAATACTGTAAAACATTGTCTAGAGCAGGGGTAAGCAATCCGCGGCCCGTTTCATAATTTGAGCGACCCCAATTTTTAGTTATTATAAGTCAGCAGAACTGCCTTCCTCACCGGTAGTGGTGGACTGACAAGACTGACATCTTATGTCGATAAATTGACGTGTCATTAAACCACGTGTCAGGACACCACGTTCGCTGTTTGCCCCAAATATATTTTACGTTCTACCCCTTTTTCTTCAAGTTTCATTTTAATGTAATTCAATGCTTATAATATTAAAGCAATTTTAAATACAATTAAAATATAAATCCTTTGAAACCATTATAAAACAACTATTAAATATTAATTAAAAAAAATATTATGATACCATATAAAAATTAGAATACATCGGGCTAGGTTTGGCATCGGACTCGAGATTCTTATACATGTTTTCGACGTAGCTGGATAAGAACGCGTGGCTTAGCGCTTAGACAGTTTCTATGAGGCACAGGTTCAAATCCCACGGCGTTGTGTTTATACGTTTTCTAAAGTGGTTTTCGTACCCTAATTGTGTGATTACCACTTAAATATCATAAATACTATTAAAAAGTGTGCCCTGCCAAAGAAAAACAAAATTTGAATAGACCCCTTAGTAAAAAAATGTTACACACCCCTGCTTTAAAGATATAGGGGTATGACAAGTAGGGGTGGTTACCCCCCACGAATTCAAATCCCCCTTAACAACATTAGCGCTAGTTTTCAAGGTCTCTAATTTGTTGGAAGCGAAGAAACCTGTTATAGAAGATTACACTCAATTTGACTCGACTCTGTTAATATAATTAGTATCTAAAATTTAAATTTAAGGCGAAATTATTAGGACGTGAAAGTCACTTCCTGGTAAAGTCTTTTTAGCGGGCTCGTTGAGGCGCGTTGTCTTAGCAACGTGTACGTCACTTTGTGCAAAAGTGTATGACAAACACATGGCTGTGTGTGTAATATTCATTACTAAGAATAATATTGGTTAACTCCTGTCGTGGCGCAAAGGCACAAACGTGAAACTTTAAATGCGACAGGTTGTGGGTTCTATTCCCACTCCAGGAAAAGTTTAGCACTTTCATTTCCTAGGATTGTTATGGTAACAAGGCAAAGCGCGGCGTTGAGTTCCGCCACTCAGTATGCAACGCATTAATAAAGTCGCATGCTTGTGCTTCTGCGCCACGACAGCTAACAAAATGATAATATTAGTAATATTCTACGAGGCAAACTCTAAACTCACTACACATCATAAACTCAAAAATTACAACCAACAAACCATAAGACAGCACACCACAAATTGATTAATTATAAGGGTAATAATAAATAGTAATTAATCATCACACACAAACGTGTCTCTGGCAAAAGGCTTTGGAGGTGTTAACAATTCGACTGTTTCATACTAAATGTGAATACAACGACGCCTTTCGTGTTGGTTGTGGCGCAGAGGCACAAGCATACGACTCTGAACACGACAGGTTGTGGGTTCGATTCCCACTTCAGGAAATGAAATTTTTAAATAATATTTATTATTTTCATTTCCTCACTCTGGTAACAAGGTAAAGCGCGGTGTTGAGTCATCACTCAGCACATAATGCCTCAATTAGACGGAAAGTTGGGGAACGGAAATGTTAATAGAGAACGGAGTGTCTTATCACTAGGTTCGTTGGTTCTCTCTGCCTACCCTGCTATGTGCGGGATACAGCATCAAACCTAAAATATATATAGAATAAATAGAAGCCATTATGGCGTAGTGGAACAGCGTCTAATTGTAAACGCGCTTGGTTGTGGGTTCCATTTCTACGGCGAAATGATTATGTTTAAATTAATTACATTTTTTCGATATGGTAAGGCAAAGTGTGGTGTTGTGTTCCGCCATTCAACACGCAATGTCTCGAATTCTAATGGAAAACGAACGGAGTGTCTTGACACTAGGTTCACTCTGACTACCCTGTCAAAGTCAAAGTCAAAGTCAAAGTCAAATAATTTTATTCAAAATAAGAAGTTACAAGCTTCATTTTTTGAACGTCAAATAATTTACCACCGGTTCACTAAATTTAATGCCTCAGACCTGAGAAGAACCGGCGCAAGAAACTCAGCGGGACTATTTTTTTTTTTTTTTTTTTTTTTTATATTCGACAATGGTTTACAATTCTTTATTATTGGCAATGATACCTTTGAAACAGACTGGATCTGAGACTGAGACCTGCTAAGCGGGATAGAGCGTGAAGCTGCTTTTTTCTATATATTTTCCTCTTTTTGTAAGAAAATGGTAAAATAATCCAATACATACCAAAAATACTATTTACATACTAGTAGTAGTATTTACTTGTAACAGATTTTTTTTTAGCTTCACGCTGTATCCCGTATATAGCAGGGTAGGCAGAGGGACCCTGAGAACCTAGTGTTAAGACACTCCGTTCCCGCATTTTCCGCCGAATTGAGGCATTACGTGCTGAGTGGCGGGACTCAACGCCGCACTTTGCCTTGTTACGAAACCCAGGAAATGAAAATACTAAACTTTTACATTTCCTGGAGTGGGAATCGAACTCACAACCTGTGGCATTTACATTCGCAGGCTTGTGCCTCTACAGAAATTAATTTATTTGTTTGTAGGCAAATTTGAATTTGACGGTTAGCCCGAATGCTATAATTTTACGCTTTCACTAATTAAAGGGCACTTGAGGGATAATTTATACAGGTATAGTTCAGTATGAGGGGTGAAAATTTTAAAGAAGCCGGTAAATCTCTTAGTGACGCCGATATATATTTAGGGAAGTCGGATTTTTAGATCTATTACTTGTAATTTTTAAATTCTAAGTTAGTAAGCTGGTAGGAAACGTTGTATGGACGCCTCTCCACTGTATGTGTTATGTGCCTTGTGTTTTGCCGACTTATAAGAGCTTTGGAACAGTCAAGAGGCGTTACTAACGATTTCAAAAAAGTGTATGCTCCTCATCTTGACTGGAACTAAAAATGTTTTTAAGTGTTACCGCATTTTTGCTTTTTTACTGTGAGTGAATTCAATAGATAGCTAGTGCTTTCTAATGTCACATTTATGCTATTAAAATTTGATAGGTTATTTTTGAGTTATTTTGGCCACTTGGACTTTTTAGTACACTCTATAGTCCATGCAAACGTAGCTCCGGGCCAGTTTACTACATATACTCAAGACCTTGTCAGAAACTCGTTCGTCGTTTTGTTAGGTGGTAGGAGGTTCGTCCTCCGTCTGGCCTGCGACCACTATCATGTCAAAGACGAACCGCCAAATATCTTATGATGTTCCGGTTCGACGGCATGTAAGCCAGGTTTTTCCCCATTCCCACTCCATCCTTTTCCCCAAAATGTGGTGGCCTGAGAACCGAGTCACTACATTGTCCTCCTTCATCTGTATCCTCTATAACGCATCTACAACATCTCTGGTGTTGTAGATGTTCATGGCGAAGGTATCCACTTACCATCAGGTGGTCCTGCTCGTTTGCCATCCGGTATCCATAAAAAAAAAAAAAAAAAAAGTTGCATTAAAAGTAAAAAATTTGACAATCACGCCGAAAACTAACATAAAATATTATTATATAGATATGACAACTGTTGCTGAAATCATAGTAGGTGGGCAATAGGGGAGTACCTACTACTCACTCTACAGATTGGGGGAAGCCCTGTTATATTTAATGAGGGCACTCAAAATATTAACGCTTTTTTATTTATTGTGAAAATTTGTTGACACTGTTGTAGTTCAGCATGTACCTGACATATATACATATATATATATATAGATGGTCGTACATTCGATTCTCATACATGGGAAATGTTTACGCCTGCTCAACCAATTTCAAAGAAGAGAAAGTTCTTTATATGGCTGTATTTTTAAGTGTTACCGTATAATTTTTTCAATGTGGGTAAGCCAATTGTGTGATCTTTTCTTATTTGATAGCTAATGTTTCTAATGTGGTCCCATTTAAGTTAAGTTAATATTTGACGAGTGGTGTTATTTGTAATAATGTTACTTTTATTGCATTTTGTAAAGTCGTATTTTTTCTTGTAATAATCTTAAATATTAAATAAATGAAGTTATCGTAATGCAGTAGTAACAGTTATCGTAACAGCCTTTGATTGTTATCACAATTATTCGTGGGTTCGATTCCCATTCGTGGAAAAAATATTTAAATTATTTTCATTAATTCTTCTAAGTCGATGGATACAGCGGATTTCTTTTTATTTAGCTTCACGCTGTATCCTGCATATAGGGTAGGCAGAGTGGAATCTGAGAACCTAATGTTAAGACACCCATTCCGCCGAATACAGCGGGTATAAATATATATTTAATATTGTTTTGTACCTACAATCAGAAGTCCCCGGGCAAGGAGTCAAACACTTCACCTAGATTGATCGTTATTCATGTTTCCACTTCAATTCATATGCAAATTCAAATTACAACGGTTCGCGGAACATTTTAATAAATGTTTAATGGAACTTACGCAAAGATTTACCTTAAATGTACTTTATACTTATCGTCATATTATAGTCGCCTGTCGTAGCGCAGAGGCACAAGCGTGCGACTGTAAACGACAGGTTGTGAGTTCGATTCCCACTTTAGGAAATGTAAAAGTTTAGTATTTTCATTTCATTGGTTTGGTAACAAGGCAAATCGCGGCGTTGGTCTTCCACTCAGCACGCAATGACTCAATTAGGCGGAAAGTGGGGGACGGAGTGTATAGTGATAGTACAGGATACAGAGTGAAGCTAAAAAAAAACAGGGTAGTCAGAGAAAACCCTGTGCGAGTGTTAAGACACTCCGTTCACAGGTCTCTGTTTCCGAACGAGTTCTTTGTACGGAGCAGAGAATTGAAAATACTATCAGTATAATCATTTCCACGAAATGGAAATCGAACCCACATACACATCGCATTTGGGCCTCTAATATATTATAGCTAAGTCACACAAAATCTTTATAAAATGTAGCCTATGATTATTTTAATGTTTAAGCTGTATTCTTACAAAATTTCATTCAGATCTGTTCAGCAGTTTTTGCAAAAAACATCGGTTTTTTTGAAATTGTATTTTCCTGAATCCCTTTACAGAATCCGTGGTTACAGGTTGCTCATTTAATATGAGCAAATATCACGAAAAGCCTGCCTACGTTTATCTTTTATTCGTGTGGTTAAGCATTCGGCGCGTGAACGCGGCGTTGAGTTCCGTCACTCAACATGCAATATCTTGGGTGGAAAATGGAGGACAAAGTGTCTTGACACTGTGGTTCTCTCTAATAACACTTGCCAGATAAAAATATATAAATACGTGAAGTATAAGCTTTGGACCCCATTTTACGAAAATTACGCAGTGGAGGAGCAAGAAATTTGACACACTTATAGTTAATATAGAGAAGGAGTGCAGAATGCTAACATTTTTTTAAATAATGCGTAAAAAGTATATTAAATAACAAAATAAATATTACACACACTACCATGGTTTGACATCCATGTTCTTTTTTTTTTTAACTTCACGCTGTATCCCGCATATAGCAGGGTAGGCAGAGGGAACCTGAGAACCTAATGTTAAGACACTCCATTCTCATTCAACAAATCCGTTCCCCACTTCGTTCCATGTTTATATAAAGTGACATATACTCATGCATTGCTAAAGTTAACGCGTCGTTAACGCGTCAATGGGGACATTAGTATACTGTAATCTATCAGAACCTGTTCAAATTAAAGTTGTGAAGGAAAATAGAATTGAATTTATTTATCTTACAGAAACCTCCACGGAACTTATAGTCGCTAAGTCCAAAACACAATATTGCTATTGTGATTACAGCTTATATTACCATAGATAAATGTTTGCTTTCGCTTTGTTAGCAAATTATTCACTTGAATTTAATTAAGGATATGTTGTTTTGGGACTATTTCGTGTAAAGATTGATTATTATTAATCTGTAGCTAAAAAGTAACTGATTTTGAATGATATATTATCTGGGTTCGATTTCTACTTATGGAAAAAGTAATATAGTCCCAGATATTTCATCTACTTCATTATACCAACGACGAAACCCTCCTAGGGTTTCGTTACATAGAGAACAAAAGTAGAATTAACATTAATCTCACTCTTTTCTTATCATAAAGCAAAAGAATATTATATGCACAGGTCATTAAAACACATACTTTGCTTCAGGTCGTCGTCATGGGCAGCAGTACCACATCAGATAAAACCATCAACACCAGCACCGACTCTGCCGCCACCGCCCTCACCTCCGTCACAGGCACAGACGATTCCATGGATGCTGAGCCGGACCTGATAGACGCTGATCCTCCTCAAATACCAGAACCACAACGCGAACAGAACCCACCAAGCACAGCTCCCCCTCATTACCATAGACCACAAAACAGCTGCGAATTCGATCCACCAGCTTACACTACTCCTCAATCAGCCACTGACACTATAGAGTCCCCAAGGCCAGGCCCAGCAAGATTCGTCTTCGATGTCCCCCTCCCTGATCCCAAGAAAATTGAAAAGCCTCGCAACAAAACACAAGTCAGTCAAACAAGCCTAGGCGGGCCGTCGACATCTATCCAAATACCTTACGACCCTAAAATAGAACCTCCCAAGAGTCCAAAAGCAAATCAAGTGAAATATGAGACCCATTTCGATTTTGAGCCAGAAACTGTGAAGAGACGAGGAAGTGAACCACGAATGAAGAATAAGCAGAAATTGGACAAACAAGAGTATTATAAAGATGAAGTTGCTAAATTAAGAAGGCAGTTGGAGGGCACGGAGGTATTCACGACGACTCGGAGACGATCCTCAACACATCAGCATTCTGTTCCACCACCATCATGTTCAAGAAGACAATCAACAGGTACGATCATAATATTATTTGTTTCGATTTATTTTTTTCATTTCAACGGTCCGAATAAGCACAAATAAGAATAAATTAAATAGATAGTAAAATATATTAACAGCAAAATGGAGAAATTAAAATTTTTATCATTTTCCTCAGTTTCACTTCCGACAAATTGCGTTTGACGTTTTATAGTATTTACTGCGGTCCCTTTGACCTCTGTTCTCAAATAAAATGACAAAAAAAAATGAAAAATTGTAACAGCAAGTTAGCAAGAAACAAGTACGCCTACTTGTTTCATTGTATACGCCTACTCATTTACCAGGGGAATGATTATACAGGGCAATTATATGTAAAAAGCAGCGTTCAGTTCCGCTACTCAACATACAATGTAGGCTGAAAAAAACAGAATGTGCGGGTTGCTACATGACGCCCGCATAACTGAGTGGGCAGAGATCAGAGAGCCTAGTGTTAAGAAGTCACTCCATTCTCTTTCAACAATTCCGTTCCCCACTTTCCGCCGGGTGGGGGCATTTCGTGGTGAATGGCGGAACTCCAACGCCGCGCTTTGCCCTTTGTTACCAACCTGAATGACAATATGTAAAAAAATAATATATTTTTGTTGGGTGGTGGGAGGGTTCGTCCTCCGACTGGCTCGCGACCACTATCATGTCAAAGACAGACACCAAATATCTAAATGATGTGTTTCGGTTCGATGGCATATCAAGCCAGATTTTCACTTTTCCCCACCCATCACTTTCCCTAAATGTAATTGGTTCTGATGATGGACACCACTACATTGTCTCCCCTTCCATCAGTATCCCTCTGAGGTTGGCTTCGCATCTGCAACATCTCTGGTGTAGATGCCTATAGTTTCCAGTAACCACTTCATCATGGTGAGTCCCTTTCTGCTCGTTTATAATCCGTTATCAATAAAAAAATATAACAAAAATATATAGACAATATATCCTTTTTGGTGAAGTATATAGATTTTGACAAAACTAAAAGAAAATTAACTTCAAATAAATTGCTTAATTAAATTTAAATGGGTCTTCTTATCATCAAGAGAAGCACTAAGCTATGATATAAAAAAAAAAAAAAAAACATCAAGAGTGAGTTACCCAAAGTAAAATGTTCTACATATATAAAAAATAATCAAATTACCTCCCTTATAAATCGGTTACAACGAAACATCTGTTCTACAATTTCAATATTTGGAATTCCGCTTCATGTTTTACGTAATCAACCAAAATAGACGTAATTTCAGGCGAGTCTTTTTCTCGGGGCATATTTTACCTTAAATTAATGAAAAATACTCGAAATATGTCCTCGTATATGTATATAATTAGAGCGTAACTTGGCTGCCTGCATAGACGTTCTCTAATGAGTATAATATTACGAACTCTTCAGAAGACAATTTGCTAATCAAATTACTTTTAATTAATTTGGGAAATAAATGTAATATGTTTTTATTATTTTGGTGAAAATTTGGAAATTTAGCTCCTTCACGCTCTATCCCGCATAGCAGTTAGTGTTGAGACACTCCGTTCACCACTTCCCACTTGAAATCGGGTGGTGCGTGTTATGCAGTGTGAAAAGTAATACTGCACGTCGTCTTACCATTTCAAGAGAAATAAAAATAATTTATCAAACCCACAACCAATCATTAGCACCCCAGACACCTTCTCTCTGCTTAACGATGACATATCTATATGTCATATATATAAGCATATAGATACATTATATAATCATATATTTTTCTAGTTTCTCGTTGTATCCCATACAAATAAGGATACACAAAGGAACCTTATAACTTAGTGTTAAGACACTCTGTTCTCTTAAGATTTTCGTTTCCTACTTCCCGTCCAATTTAGGCATTGCGTGCTGAGTGATGGAACACAACGCCGCTTTCCCGCCACTACTAGGCAGAAGAAGAAATGAAAATACTAAATATTTATTATTATAAATATATAATATTTTCATTTCATCCAGTGGGAAGCGAACCCACAACCCGTCGAGTTTATAGGCGCAAGGTTGTGCCTCTGTGCCTCGACTGGCCTCTAATAATAATCATAATATAACTAAAAGAAATTCTAGATATCTAACACAAAATCTCTTTTATCCAGCCGCACAAGTCCACGTTACTGCCAACCCATTAGACGCAGCATCATCAATGCCCGCCGGAAGAACAACGATTGTAGTGCAACAGCCTTCTCTGTCCCTGGACTATGGAGGCTGTTCCACGATCTTAGTACGAGACGGAGAAAACGGAAGGAGAACGAGTAGAGTCTGCAGCGACCATATACAGCAGCTACTGGATGTGACCAGCCAGTTCACGTCTGAAGACCTTCATGAATTTGATAAAAGGTAAGGCAATATTACATGCATTTGAAGAACTACGCAGCATTTTGATATTTAATATTATATATCTAATTAGATTTTCGTTGTTATTATGACTAAATAAAAAAAAACGATATAAATTGTAACCAGTTATAGTATTATAGAAGTAATAGTGAAAGTAAAAGTTTCATCTAAATTTGTTTAGTAGTTTTTACGGGAGTAATAGACATCCACTCAAGGTCTTGCATTAATAATAATAATGTTATAAGTAAATAAATTGATTAAGATCCTAATATTAACGAGATATATATACATGATACAAAAACTCGCGATAGAAATCACTTATCAATCAACTTTGCTAAGAATAGCTAGGATACGGTACCCAAAAGACAAGTAATTCTTTAGCATTCCCTTGGTTTCACCGTGAGAATGTAGTGCCTGCGACTTGTGATCCAAATGTCCAAGCTCTACCTAGCAGTGTGTAGAGTGACGGAACGCAAAACCGCGTTTTGCCTTGTTACCAGAGCGAGAAAATGAAAATACTAAATATAATTTAATATTTTCGTTCCCCGGTGTGGTTATCGAACCCACAACCTGTCGCGTTTGCAGTCACACGCTTGTGCCTCTGCGTCACGACAGGCCTCAAGCCTGAAAGTAAACAATATAAAAAAAAATGATAAAAGAAAATACCTAAAATATATTAACATTGTCCAAACATTTAGGTGAGCCATATCTCATTTACATTCCCCTAATCTGATTCCAAGACTTGGGGGCTGTTTTGGAAACGGACTGTCAAAATTTATTTTATTATCCATGAATGCGATGAGTTGAGATATAGGGATGACAAATTTTAAAACATGTATTTTTTTGAAATGACCATTTATATATTTAATACGCCTGTCGTGGCGCAGAGATACAAGCGTGCCACTGTAAACGCAACAGGGTTTATGGGTTCGATTCCCACTCCAGGAAATGAAAATATTAAATAATGTTTAATATTTTCATTTTTTCGCTCTGTTAACAAGACAAAGTGCGGCGTTGATTTCCGCGACTCAGCACGCAATGCCTCAATTCGGCGTAAAGTGGGGAACGGAAATGTTAAGGAACCTAGTGTTAAGACGACATTTATTCAGGTTTATTTATTTTATGATGTGATTTTTGTCTAGATTTTTTGTTATACAATTATTAAGTGGGCTATTAAGACTCGTAAAGACAGGCAGGCAGGTATTTTTTTCTCGATGTAAAAAATATGACGAATTTACGTTGTTTTTTTTTTGTATGTTAACGCAAAACTTTTTGCTGGGTGGACCAATTTAAATGATACTTTTTTCTAAATGATAGCTAGAGTTTATGACGTGGTTCCATTTAAATTTATTGAACACCTCACGAATATTTTTTAAGTTATTGCTTATAATTTTTGGTTTATGTCAATTCTTTTTTTTAATTATTTTAACATTACATACGAACGTATATTAGTATTAGTATTTCTGATGAATTATAACGAAAAATATATTCTAGTCACTCTTTTTTTCTTCTTTACACTGAAAAAATAAAATAAAAAGTAAAAATTAACAGCCCTACATTTCGTTAATGTACAAATTTTCATTTCTTTGTCATTTCGGACGTCGTGGCTTTTATCAGTAAGTAAAATGATATTTAAATTATGCAATGTTATCTTATTTTTATTTTTACGCATCATTCAAAAAAACAGAATCGAATATTAAGGCCTGTTGTGTGTGACAGGTTGTAGGTTCGATTCTCACTCCAGGAAATGTATATGTTAAGTATTTTATTTCCTGGATTTGATAACAAGGCAAAGTGCGGCGTTGAGTTCCGACACTCAGCACGCTATGGTCAATTCTGCGAAAAGTGGGGAACGGAAATTTTAAAACAGAACGGAGTGTCTTAGCTCTAGGTTAATACCCTGATATGTGCGGATATAGTATGAAGCTAGGGAAAAAAGAAAAAAATATAATCATTCCACTCAGTGGGATTCGAACTCAACTCAATCGCGTTTATAGAAACAAGCTGTTCCACTGTGCCGCTATGGCCTGAAGCATACATATGATTTCTAATAATTTACTCTAAAATGAAAATAATCTTTATATATAAAAATGAATGTTTGTCTGTATGTCATCGATGTTGAACTTAAAATCTTTTTTAAATTTATTTTATTTGTTGGTGTGGCGCCGGGCACAGCTAGTATTAAATAAAATATATATATTTAGATAACAGAAATCTTAAGAAAACGGAGTGTCTTAACACTAGGTAACCTGAGAACCCTCTGCCCACCCTACTATATGCGGGATACAGCGTGAAGCTAAAACAATACATGTTTTAATATATTATAATGTCTTTTTAATACAAAAGGTTGGTATCAATATTCTATCTAAAAATTTGGGTCCAGAGCTTTTTCATATTTATTAAGAATTATATATAATTTGATATTCAGATACTTTCCCTAATCCGTCTTTGTTTATGTAAAGTGTCATTTGAAGCTAAAAAACAAATTTAGCGCCTCGAATATTATAAATGACATTGATAAAAAAAGTTATTTAATATCATAATCTGGCGTGAATAACTTGATAAATCTGAAATGTATACGTTTCAAGGCAGGAACTTTTAGGATAATGTTTTTTATCCCTCACCCTCACGCTTACTAAATCAGTTATTTACTCATTCATTCGTTCTGCATCACATACTCACTTACTCAAAAAGTTTAATAAGCCACTTATTCTCATACTCATTCATTTAATCACTCGCTCATTATGCTTTACTCACTCAATTCAGTCACTCGTTCGGCTCACTCATTCTCTTACTCATTCACTCACTCGTTCACTCACTCATTCACTCACTCATTCATTCACTCGTTCACTCACTCGTTCCTCACCCGTTCTCTCCCACTCATTTCACTCACTCGTTCACTCACCCGTTCTCTCCACTCATTCACTCACTTGTTCACTCACTCGTTCACACACCGTTCTCTCACTTTCATTCACTCCACTCATTCACTCACTCATTCATTCACTCACTCATTCATTCACTCCCACTCGCATTCATTCGCCTCCCACTCAATCGCCCTCATTCGTACTCGTTCACTCAGTCATTCACTCACTCATTTACTCACTCATTCTCTCATTCATTAGAGGGTTCGATTTGGTAACTTGTTACCAAAGCGTAGCGTGGAGTTCCGTTCTTCCGTTTTTCCGTGTTTCCGTTCTGCATACCCTGCTATAGCGTGACACTAAAAAAAAGAGAAAATGATCCTAATGCCTAGTAATATATAAAAACTCCCCTCCTTCCTTAATTTTTGAAGTCGGTTAAAAACGACCCCCAATTTTCGCTCACGATAGTAACAATGTAAAATGTAACAGTTCTAATAGGATTAAAAAGCAATTAAAAGTAAATTATCTTAATAATAAAATCATCCTTTCGTAACAACTGACGTTCATTCAAAGTATTTTCTTCTTTAACTTTAAGCTTAGGGCTTTAATTAAATTAAAAAATTAAAATAAAAAAGTATACATTTTTTTTTTGTTTAAAGCTTTTTCTCTTATCGCAACGTGGGCAGAGAGAAACTAGTGTCAAAATATTCCGTCTTCTGCTCTCTCCTCGAATTTGAATTGTTCTTCACTTTTTAAAGACATTTTTTTTAAAGTGATTTGAGTCTACTACATTCTTTATTCGCACAGCGAAACTATGGAACTCATTGCCAGCTACTGTTTTTCTTAAGTCATACAATTTGGGGGTCTTCAAATCAAGAGTCAATAGGTTTTTTGTAGGCAAACGTCTTTGTTTTTTTTAGCATCATCGTAAGCCGCATTAATGCTCATCAGGCTTGGTGCGGTCAAACGTTAGCCTATCAATCATAAAAACACACACTTTTCTTAGCTTGACTTATATCTATCTATGTATTCAAGAAGAGGCTATCGTGGTTCAGTAGGCATAGCGTCTGACTGCAGCCGCGATTGGTTCAATACCCACTTGAGGAATAACTATATTTAAATTATTTTCACTTATCCAATCTGGTAAGGACAAAGCGCGGCGTTGAGTTCCGCTACTTAACACGCAATACCTCAAATAATATTAATAATAATAATATGCTTATTTAATCACCAATTACAATTTTAGCAATACTTGGCTTAATGTAAAGTGGCTACAAATTTTCGCAATAATTTTTATGGATGCCTCTGTCGCCGTACTAGGAAACCTGTATTACGGTATACGGCACCAACTCCTTAGAGTAAGCAGCAAAGTGTGTTATTATTTTTTTTTATAACGCAGTATCCATATAGCAGGATAAGCAAAGGGAACTAGAGAACCTAGTGTTAAGACACTCCGGAACCGATCCGTTGCTGAACTTAACGCCGTGGTTTCCCTTGTTACCAAACACAGGAAATGAAATTACTAAAAATGTAAATAACGTATGAATGCAGAGGGAACGCGGCGAACGGAGTGTCTTGACACTAGGTTCTCTGACTTTTTGCGGGATAAAGCGTGAAAATGCGTTTTTATATAAAATGTTATTGAAAAACAAAATTAAATTGAATTTCTTTCTTCATTTAGAAAGGCATTTTGTATTATATTTCCGGGGAATAACCGTTTTTTCCCTTTAAAGAGCAACTTTCATGTATTGAATGAATCCTTTGTAAGTTTAATTCGCTTCTACCTTTTTCAATTTCGCGAAACGTTTTTCTTTATTAACGGTCTTTCAATATTTATATATTATTTATGTTTTATTTACCTTTTATATAATGTTATATATATTTTTGTCGTACTTGTGCCGGAATTGGGGATAATAGCGGTGGTTCAATGTTCGATTTTCTCTTAGGAAAATATATACGAGTAGTTTTTTAGCTTCACGCTGTATCCCGCACATAGCAGGGTAGGCAGAGGGAACCTGAACCTAGAGTTAAGACACTCCGTTCTCTCTGCAACTCGATGGGCACCCGCCCTGTGAATAAATGACCCGCTAAGGAGTTTCTTCTTTAGTATAATTAATTGTCATTTTTATTGTATTTATGTGTATTTTAGGAGAAGTAAATTTATTACGAATAACTCAAAAACTACTCGTCAGATCTTAACTAAATATTATTACCACATCAAAATCATTATCATATAAATTATAAATCATCATAATAGGCCCACCCAGTAACAGGTTTTGCGTTCATAAAAAAATAATCGAATTGAAAACGTCCCTTTTAAACGCCGGATAAAATAACAAAACATAGCCAATATAATTATTAACAAAATCTCCCATAAAATATATATTTTATAAAGTAACTCCATAAGAAATTAATTGAAAAATGTACGTTTTCATTAACCTGGAGCGCAAGTGTCGATAAATCACCAAATACGGTATTATTAAAGCTATCCATCACTTACTTCTACTACGGTTAAATTGTTACTAAGAAAATACCATAAAGCCTGTCGTGGTGCAGAGGCGCCAGTGTGCGACTGCAAACGTGACAGGTTGTGGGTTCGATTCCCACTCGAGGAGATCCAAATATTGAATGATATTTAATACTTTTATTTCCTCGTTCTGGTAACAAGGTACAGCGCGGCGTCGAGTTCTGCCACTTACCACGCAATACCTTAATTCGACGGAAAGGAGTGCGTTAACACCAGGTTCTCAGGTTCCCTCTGATCACCCTGCTATATGCGGGATACCGCGTGAAGTTAAAAAAATCATATACAAGATGTGAGGACTTGCCTTACGTTATATGAAAACACCGTTTTGAGTACTCCTTGTAAACACGATACGATTATAAAATAAGAGTTTTTACTAAAAATGAAAAAGTGTTTTTTTCGAACAAAATAAATAAAATAAAATATTCGTTACAAAATCAAACGCCATTTGTTACGTATGACGTAAGAGGACACTAACCTGTCAGAGCGGCAACGTCGCACGCCATCTCACATTGAAGAAATCGAGTGTTGGATGAGGGCGATAACGGGTGAACAGATGTTAACACTAAGCAACCAATCGTCTTTAATTTTGCACACACTTACATTTATTATACTAACTAATAACTAATTAAAATTTAAATTTCAAAAGTCACTGATTGTTCTCGTGGCGAAGTCCCCACGTCAACCCCACCGTAGCCCCACGTCAACGTGTGGCTACGGTTTGATCTTCATGTTCCTTTGCTCCTACCGCCATTACTAAATGTAGCCGACCATATAAGAATGGCATCTACAAGTAGAACCATACCTTCCCGGATATGTCCGTATTTTGCGAGAGTTCCACATTTTTTAATGATATTCCCTCCATAAATCAAATCATATCAGTGTATTTCTGCAGAAGCATACTTAACACGCGCCATTTTGAAAAAATAAAAACAAAACTAAATAAAGAAGAAACACTGGTCTAGTTTTGTATGACGAAATAAATTAAATACTAAACATAAAAACAACGACAATAATAAAAGAAATGAAATAATTTGAAAAAGTCACAGGACGAACGACGCGTAAGTATAACTACTTGTGCCATTAAGTTGATGTACGCAGCGCGGTGCACGACTGACGACACTAAGAACTAACCCAAAGTTCCAAATATTGGCATTTCCTTTCCGCTATAAGGCAAAACACAAACATTTATTACAATTTGATTACTCAATTTTGAATAATGTTTATTAAGAAATTTTAAAATGTTTTATGACTTGATCTAAAAGTCTAAATTCATATTTTTCTTTGTTCAAGAATTAATCTTTATTCAATGTAAAAATATTTGTTATGACTATTCCTTTTTCACGGTCAAGGTTATTATTACACATGCTATTCTTCTTTACATTATCATTTCATTCTGTCATTTAGGTCAAGGTCATTCTGAACAGATGCTCTTTTTCGAAAATGATAACATAGTTTTTAAAAAAATTATCAGCTGTCTCAATTTTATTTGTAAATGTATTTATGGGTTTGTTATTCCATTATTTATTTATAAGCACAAATGAAAATTGATGTATCTTTGTAAGAAAGCCATTAAGCATGAAAATTGGGAACATCAAGCTAAATCGACTTTAAATGGATATTCTTCTAGTCTATAACTTTTTATAATTACTTTTTACATATTGCGGCTATAAATAATCTTAGTAATTGAGTTATAACAATTATTTATGCACTACTTATTCGATATTTTTAAAAATAAAAATATGAATCGTCCATAACAATTTATTTAAATTATTGTAATCCTTAAAAATGGTAGCATCTCTACTCTTTGTGGTTCGGGTCGTCGTCGCCTTCCGTCTTTTCTCGCCAATTTCTTTTTTAAATTTAAATGTTGCTAATGTATAATAAATTATAAATTACATTGGTGACACTAAAATCGATTTCATATAATTATGAAAATCGATTTTATAAAAATATCATGTGAGAAAATATCATAATTTACATGATATTTTATAATAAAAATAATTTCTTACCAAAAATTTTAAAGCATAACAAAAGTAAATAAAATGAATATGGAGTTCGTTTTTGTTGTAACCCTCGTTCATTCCGTTTTCAAGGCTCTTTTCACTTTGCTGCAAAGTTATCATTAATATCTACCTGACTTTAATGGATTTTTATTATAAAAGTATTAAATAGAAAATCCTGTAGTTATTTTTTAATAGTAAATAATTACATAAAATAATTTTAAAAGTAGATACTATTTAATAGAAATAACCTAGTATATCGATTTCCTTAAAAATCGATATACTAGGTTATCCTCTAGTATATCGGATTTGTAATTATCTGTGTAAGTCGTTGTCTTTTACATGTCAAGGTCAACATGCGACTGGGTTTTGCTTTATTTACATTATTTTTGTTCAATTTCATAGTTTTGTGTTAGTCAAAATTATTATTACTGTTAAAATTTCTGAAAGTTAACTTACTGGATACGTGATGTGTATGAGTTATAATTATTGTCGGAGTGAATTATGAAGTGGGATATTACTTTTATACTATTGTAGTGTTAAAAAGCAAACACAGAATCTGAAACTTAGTTTATGGACTATTTATGTAAAGAATATTAATAGAAAGCAGAATATTTTATGTTAAACTGTAAATAAACGTGTTT
Organism: Philaethria dido; assembly: GCA_033558755.1. Lineage (NCBI taxonomy): Eukaryota > Metazoa > Arthropoda > Insecta > Lepidoptera > Nymphalidae > Philaethria > Philaethria dido. The sequence continues at coordinate 56,850 of JAKGSA010001312.1, read as the reverse complement.
CTAACGATGAATTTAAAACGAATGAATTCAATCTTTGATTACCATTATCGCTATAATTTTTAAGTAAGTTCTTAGGAGCTGTGGTAATTTCTAATAGAAACTGAGATAACATGACTGTCTACATCACCCTTACTCCAAATCCTCTTCAGAGTAATGTGATTATTTTATTATAAACAATAGGATACGTGCGTGAAAGAGAAAGTGAGATATCTCGTCAAGAATCATTTTTATTAATGAAATATGAAAGATCGGCAACGTATAATAGTATTTTAGTACTACTAGATCATACGTCATCGGTGCGTAATACAGAACGGTTAAAAATCGGGAACAGAAAATACTAGTCCTGCAAACCGTAGACATGCCTTGATTGATTATTATGTGTACGGTTTTGTAGTATTGTACTCTACATGTGGTGGACCTAAATGTAAGATGAAAATTCACACTCTGTATAAATTATTTTCTTCAATGTGAAATGTACTAAATATACAATACAATACAATACAAATATTCTTTATTGCACACAAATAAACAAATAACATAGAAGTACTCGTAGTAATAGCGTACACAGCGGCCTTATCGCTTAAAAAGCGATCTCTTCCAGGCAACATATTGATTTTGTATAAAGTAGTGAAGGCGGTGCACTAATCATTTACATTAAAAAAATAAAATTAAAAATTAAATATATTAATTAAAAATACACAAACTAAATACATAATTATATACATGGCCTTTACATACATTCATTAATACATACATACATATATACATACATACATATATATATATATACATACTACATACATACATACATATATACATACATACATACATACATACATAAATATATTTTTGTTTTCATATTTGTAACTACTGTGTTTTACTAAATACTCATTTATTAGTACAGTTAAAGTAACGACGACGTGTTATTTCCGATCTGATACGATAACGCAGTAAAAAGCAATTAACATTTCATTTCATTGGAAATGTAGTTCCTTTGTTAGTTTTACTATTTTAGTTAGTTATAATATAAGAATATAATTAAAATTTTGAAAAGAAAAAAATGCCGAAATGTTTTATGTAACATGTACTATATAATAACAACATTACGAATAACTAAAAAACTACTTGTCAGATCTTAACTATGTTTATATGGGACCACATCTTTTTTTTTTATTTTTTTTTTATGGATAACGGATGGCAAACGAGCAGAAGGACCACCTGATGGTAAGTGGTTACCTTCGCCCATGAACATCTACAACACCAGAGACGTTGTAGATGCGTTGCCAACCTAGAGGATACAGACGGATGGGGAGGACAATGTAGTAGTCCACAATCGGAACCACCACATTTTAGGGAAAGGATGGGTGGGAAAGGGGAAAACCTGGCTTACATGCCATCAAACCGGAACACATCATAAGATATTTGGCGGTTCGTCTTTGACATGACAGTGGTCGCGAGCCAGACGGAGGACGAACCTCCTACCACCAAATTAAATTTAAATGATTCATTCATTATATAAAAAAAGAATCAGGAGCGGCTCTAGCCTGTGTAACGCCCATATACAATGAAACCCTTGCGCCCCCTACTATTAACTTTTCCTATTTTAATCTTTTTTTTTTTAACTTCACGCTGTAACCCGCATATAGCAGGGTAGGCAGAGGGAACCAGAGAACATAGTGTTAAGACTTTAAGACATTCTATTTCAACAATTCCGTTCCCCACTTTCCGCCGAATTGAGGCATTGAGTTTTAAGTGGCGGAACTCAACGCCGCGCTTTGCCTTGTTACCAAACCCAAGAAATGAAAATATTAAATTTTACATTTCCTGGAGTGGGAATCGAACCCACAACCTATCGCGTTTACAGTCGTACGCTTGCGCCTCTGCGCCACGCCAGACGTTAATTAAATGCTAAATTTCTTATTTAATATAATCCATTTTTTATTATCTTGTCTTTTTTTCGTATACACACATTCCGCCTATAATCAAGACATTACATGTTAAGTGGCGGAACTCAACGCCGCGCTATGTCTTACTTAACAATATTGTTATATTGTTAATATATATACTTACGTATAAGCATTTAAGGTACATGAGTAATTAACAGTATTACCAGCAAAACGTGGACACGCTATCTGTCTTCATTCTAGCGGTGACACGTTAGAACACTAAGGGCGGTTACAGACTGAGCGTTTTCGATTAATTATATTTTTAAATAATTAAAAATTTAATAAATAAAGGAAACCAATTACAAATAATTGTTATGTGTTAAATTATTACGAATAACTCGAAAACTATAGGTCAAATAAAATAGGTCAATAAGAATATATCAAAATCGGTTAAGCCATTAAATGCTCTTGTCCTTTTTTAGAAGTTGGTTAAAAAAAGAAAAATCAAATTAGTGGGCGTGGGCATGATATATTTAAAAAAAGTATTTTGACAATTTTATAAGAAATATTATTTACTTTTGCTTATTTTTTAATAAATTTTTTTACTAAAAATTATACGAAAAAATTACGGCGAAGTAGGAAAGCGTTTTACTCTCTATCTATAAGCGCGATGATTTTCGCATATTCGATTCTCACTATACGGAAATAGTTATATTTATTATATTCGGTTCCGCTCTATAATACAAAGCGCAGCGTTGAGATCCGCCATTACACGCAATATTTTGAATTCAGGCGGAATGTGAGAACAGAGTGTCCTGACACTATGTTCTCTCTGGCTACCGCGCTACGAGGAAAAAATTATGAAGGAATTGTAGTATTTGACGATCTATCTGTTAGATCGTCGAATAAAAGAGTAACACTATTTTAATTAATATTGACTCTTTTTTATTCTGAACTATGCAACGGTCAATACATAAGTGAGTCTTTCCTTATAAATCGCTGCATTAGGAAACGTCACTTGTCAGTTGAATATTTTACATAAAAGAGGTAGATGATAAATTAAACAATCTACGAGTTTATAATTGACGACTCATAAACGTATAATTTATATATAGCAATCATATCTAACTACTTCTTCATAGACACAGCGGAAATTAAATAGAAATATTCCGAATAAAATAAGCCCACGAACAAACCTACATGATGATAGAATCATGTCGAAATCATGGTCTTTATCATAATTTAGTTTCGACATTGTTCGGAGAATCGACACATAATTTACAAACAAATGTGGGCTGGTGCTAAATATTTTAGTGAATTAACATAATCGGATTAGACAGTTTTGTTGTGAACTGTTTTTTTTAGATGATTTACTATTTTAGGGTTTATTTAATATTCGATGATGATGATGATGATCAAGATTAACAAGAATACGATAAAGTCACTTTCTGTATATTTAAAAAAATATATGTAAACCGTTTAGAATGATCGACAAATTTTTTCCTATATTGTTAGTATTAAATAGTATATAGCGAAAGAAAAGTTCATACATACATAGCTTCACGCTGTATCCCGCAAATAGCAGCGTAGGCAGAAGTAGCCTAGTGTTAAAACACTCCGTGCTCCACTTTCTGCCGAATTGAGGCATTGCGTGCTGAGTGGCGAAACTCAACGCCACGCTTTGCCTTGTTACCAAACCCAGGAAGTGAAAAATTCCATTTCCTGAAGTGGGAATCGAAACCTCTACCTCTGCGCCACGACAGGCGTTAAAAAAGTGTATTATTTAGTTTATTAACGTGTTAATCATCAAAACTACCGAATAGGTTTTAAAAATTATTTATTTAATTATAATACGTAAACTTTAAGAAAGGCTGGCATTGGGCATTACACTTCTACTCTTAGCTATCCTAAGATAAGAATATTTGTAAAACAGACGTAACTTTAGACGCCGATAAGTTACTATAATCTGAGCTGTTTATGATAAAATTGCATATGGATACATAGACAGTCTGAAGCCTGAGGAAGGTCATAGGCTACTATTTGAAAGCTAATATTGTTAACAAAACTTCACTTATATGTACAGGTTCAAGTTTAGCTGAAGCTTGCGTGTATATTGTTGACAAAATATTAATTATAAACCAACATAAACGCCATGTTCAGTTATTTCAGCTATATAAAGTACAAAATTCTGAAATTGCATTTTCATACACTCTTGTCACGTGTTAATAATTAATTCAATAGAAATGACATGTAAATCCCTCTTGTGGTAAGCTCGTGATGTATTTAATTATTGAAAAATTTGAATTAACATACTGGTATAGTATATTTAATACTAGGGTATAGTGGCAGTATTCTGATTGCTTTCTCCACTTTTTTACTCTTTTTTATAAAGCCTATAAAATAAAATTATTAATATTAATTTATTTATTTTATTTTTATTAATAACTTATCTTTTACAGTAATCGTATTTCACTTTTTTTTCAATATTGCACTCAGCACGCAATGCCTCAATTCGGCGAAAAATGGGGAACGGAATTGTTGAAAGAGAATGAAGTGTCTTAACACTAGGCTCTCCCTCTGCTTACTCTGCTATTTGTGGGATACAGCGTGAAGCTTAAAAAAATTGCATTTGTGCCCTATTTGATCTAAAACTAAATCAAAATTTATCTTTTAAATAATCAATACGTTGGAATCAAGTATAGTATTAACTTCAACCGTGAATTTAAGTCAGTTTTGATAATAAAAATGTATCCCATATAGCAGGGTAGGCAGAGGGAATCTGAGAACCTAGTGTTAAGACACTCCATTCTTTTACAATAATTCCGTTCCCCACTTTCCGCCGAATTGTAAGATAGAAACTAACATCAAATGGCGTTTGATTGGCGGCAAGTGTTAAATGGCGGAACTCAACGCCGCGTTTTTCAATAATAAAAACTAAAGCCTTATAATATTTTAATATCAGCTACAATAGCAATTAATTAACATAAATCAACAAGTTTGATGAGTGATTAATGTACGGGATCAGAGCACTATCCATCTTCATTGTATGTGAGACGTGTGACATATTGCGATATAAGGTCACCCGCAGACTTACGACCTCAAATAACGTTTTTAATAGAAAAGTCTACTTTATATTTAAATTATAATTATATTCAAGTCTTTTTTCTCAAATTACGATCAAGTTTGTTGTCTTTTTAACTTTAACAATTTCTGTATTATGAACACATAAATGTCACATAGCTTCAATTCAGTTTTCGCTCATTTTTGACATTTTAGATAACGTAACTTAACGTCGCATGTTGTCTAAAGTGTTTATTGAAATGGAAACAGTTGACAGTGTTGCCATATATATATATATAAAAAGATCAGATGTTAACAATAAAAATAAACAAACCGATATAAGAACAACAATATATGAAATATATATGAAAAGTAAAAGTTGATAAATGTAAGTTAAAGTGGACTCGATGCGAGTATATTTATTTTCTTGATACAAAAAATATATGGAACAAATGGGATTTCAGACGCAAGCCATTATTTAGAGGATAGAAGACACTTATAACTTTTAGCAAGGTAAATATTACTGTTACTAAAAATATATCGCTATTATACGGATATCACATTTGGATGTAAATAAGTTGATAAGTTGCTTAAATTTTTTGAAATGTTAAATGGCATTGGCATTATTTTATTTTTAGGGGAAATATTTTTTTTTTTTTTTATACCACGACGGTGGCAACAAGGCACACGGCCTACCTGATGGTAAGTGGTTACCGTGGCCTATGGACGCTTGCAACACCAGAGGCATCACTTACGCGTTGCCGACCCTTCAAAAACCTATTTATTCCCCTTTTGAAGAATATATATATTGAAGAATATAAATAAGTAAATACAAAAATTTCATGTCAAACATACACTACTTTGAGTCACGGAACTCAACACCGCGCTTTGCCTTGTTACCAAACACGAGAAATGAACATATTAAACTTTACATTTCCTGGAGTAGGAAACGAACCCACAACCTGTCGCCTTTACAGTCGCATACTTGTGCCTCTGCGCCACGGCAGGTTTTTTAAATTACCTAAAAGCCACAATTTACCGATAGCTTTAAAATATTTGCACTTAATTGCATTCATTGTATATAATCAGTATTGTCGTTAATCCGTCGAAAAATAGTGGATTACATGTTTTGGTACAATTTTCTATCTGAGTATTAAATGAAATTAATTGACTTGTTCAGACAAAATAACATAAAATAAAAATTATTTTGGAAATATTTTTGATTACCATTTTATTACTTTTCGTGAAGCATAAAAATCAAATGTGTATAAGAACAAAATAAAAAAATAAATACTTGTGGTAAAGAACGGAGTGTTTTGACACTAAATTCTTTCCCTGATAAGTGGTAAAAAGCAAATTACAAAAGCAAAGCGTGGCGTTGAGTTCCGCCACTCAGCACGCAATACGTCAATCCGGCGGAAAGTGGGGAACGGAATTTTTGAAAGACAACGGAGTGTCTTAACACCAGGTTTTCAGGTTCCCTCTGCTTACCCTGCTATATGCGTGAAGCTAAAAAAAGACTATTTTTACTTTATTTATGAACATAATTAAATCATGTTGAATATTATTCCCAATTTCCCATTATATGCCACCGCGTACTAACGCCACGTTATAATTAATATTTGGTCTTTAACGACGGTCTCGATGCAAAACGCTATTACGCTTTAATAAGGAATTTCAATGGAAATAAGTGAAGTGTTGATTAGTCGTTATCAAGTTGTAATGGAAATGTTGTGTTTCGTTTATTATAAAAGTTTCCTTATGAAACAGAATAAGCGCATGCTTTAAAATTGTACGTAATATTTTGGTCTCTATGTAAGAGTAAGGCTCAAAAACCATTTTTAAGCATTTTAAATGAAACAATCTTAAATATTTTAATAGTGTATTTTAGTCTTAGAAAGAAAATTTCAGAAAACCCAAATTTTTGATCACTTTACTGTAGTGGTCACCAATAGACGAAACTTAATCTTAAAGCGTAATACTTGCGATAATCAGTGATACTTTAATCAAAAAATGAAAAATTATTATAAAGGATAATAATTAATATAAAAAAAAATTGTGTACAATTCATATTTTGAATAGCGAAATTTAAATTTAGAAATATCTATTTATATCATATTTTATTATGACATTAATATTATCTGTCTCAGTTTAGAGTCGCTTTTTCGTGACAACCAGTTTCAAATCACAACGATTTTAAAAAAAATCACTTCAAAAAATAAAAAAAAACGCCTAGTTTGTACACCGCCTTATGAAATTTGACGCTTACTCTGTTAATGAATGATAATTATGGTACATAATCCACTGTGAAGGGTTATTACGCGTTCTGATGGGAAAGTGGGGAGTGGTAATAAGAGGGGCGGGGAGGAGGGGGGAGTTGTCAGGGAGAGGACATATCGTGAATTTAACTTTCTATAAATGAGATGTTTTTAACAGCAAAATTGAGGTAGATAATTTTAAAAATATTATATAATTTTACAAGCCTGTCGTGGCGAAGGGGCCAAGCGTGCGACTGTAAACACGACAGGTAGTGTCGATGACAGATGGTGTCGATTGTCACTCCAGGAAATCAACTCGCTCTGGTAGCAAAACAAAGCGCGCATTTTGCAACGCAATACCTCGATTCGGCGGAAAGTGGGGAACGGAAATATTAAAAGAGAACAGAGTGTCTTAACACTTAGGTTCTCAGGTTCCCTCTGCCTACCTTGCTATATACAGCGTGAAGTTTTGCCTTGTTACAGCAGGGAAATAAAAATATTAAATATTATTTAACATTTTCATTTCCTGGAGAGGGAATCGAACCCATAGCCTGTCGCGTTTACAGTCGCACGTTTGTGACAGCTTGTTGACAGGCCTCTATATCTATATATTTTTAAAGTTTTCCAATAACCCCGTACAAATCCGAGGTGCTTCAAATAAAAGGAATCTTATGGCTTCCGCTGTAAACTGGAGATAAACATTTTGAGCACCAAGTTTTATGACCTTTTTATATTTTTCTCTTTAGTATTCTTATTTTAAAGATCTTGTTTAATATATACTCTTATATATATATATATATATATATATATATATATATATATATATATATATATATTGGGACACCCGTTGCCTAGCAACGTATAAGTCACGTTATATAAGCATTGATGTCAAACTTTATTTATTAAGTTTATTAATTTAAAAGTTGTTTTAAAAAAATATTATCATTGTACACTCTTTCGCTATATAAACTATAAGTGTGCCAAGTTTGATGCTCCTCCGTCCGCGTAATTTTCATAAAAAGGGGTACAAAGTTTTTACTTCACGTATTAACATATAGATTAGAGGCCATCGTGTAATGAATCAGAATGTGACTGTAAACGCGACTGGTCGTGGGTTCGATTCCACTCGGAGAATGACTTTATTTAAATTATTTTCATTTCTCCGCTCTGGTAAGACAAAGCATGGTGTTGCCACTTCAACAATGTCTCATATTCGGGCGCAAAGTAGCTAACGGATTGTCTTGACACTAGGTTCTCTTTAAATATCCCGCTATGCGAAATAAAGTGTCAAGACACTGTGGTGTTTTTTCGACAATTCAAAAGTGCTTGCAAAAATCTTCATACTAATTATAATAAGATGTTTTTCAATATTTCAACATTTTTTGTTCTAGCCAATTAAGCCATACGTTCTTATTGAGCTACATCAAAATCCCAATATGCTTATTGCAACTTATATTTGTTATTAGCATCTCTGTAGAGAGATTTTTAACAATCTACTGCTAAGCCCAAAAAAAATATTTATGAATGACCGTTTGGCAAGAAAAATAGAAAAAATATTTCTATTTTTCTTGCCAAAGTAAGAATATGTAAGAAACATAATGGGATTCGAACCCGCGCCTTATGAATACTGTCTAAACACTGTAGATAACTAAGCCATACGTTCTTATCTAGCTACATCGAAATTCTCATATGCTTGTTACAACTTATTTTTATTGCAAGCGCCGCTGTAGAGAGCTTTCTACAAGATTTCGTTACCCAAAGGTTACTTCTAAGAATCACTTGGCAAGAAAGATAGAAAGACATATAAAAACATAGCAATACTCGAACCCGTGCCGAATGAAACCCACCCAAATGCTCTAACCAATAAGCCATATGTTATTATTTTTTTGTAATTTCCCCAGGTACGGAAGCCCACATCACTCCCGATCGCAATCGGTAAAAGCACAGAGGTCCAGGACAGGAGAACGACAACTGTTGGGACTGCCGCAGCAAAGAGCGAGGGTTGCGTCTATGCCCAACACTGGGGTTGAAGAGGAATACTATAGATTACGGCACTTTAGTATCACTGGTAAGTTTTTGCTTGCTTCACCCTTTATCTGACATAGTAGGGCAGGCAAAGTTCCACAACTCAACATAAGATGTCCTGAATTCGAATCAGAAATGAAGAGCTCAGTATTTTGTCCCTACCTTCTCTATGATTATATCTGATATATGCAAAAAAGCTTCTAAAAAATATATTATTTTTATATAAAGATTGTCACCAAATTCAATTACAGTAGGGCCGTAAAGTGTTAAAAGCGTGTGTGCAAAATGATATTACTAACCACAAGAGCCGAAGAGGACCATATTATTAATTGTTTTAGACATGGACTTTTTTTTAACTTCATTCCTTATCTCGTATCATCAGCTGGGTACTGAGAGAGACTCTAGTGTCAGAATTCTCCACTTTCCGCTACAAATTGTATTTTAAGTGGCAGAACTCAACGCCAATTGATCTATTATGTGGCTTTATAGATATAGACTATATAGCAGAGGCGAGGGGTGAAATTTTTGTTAGGCAAGCCAGTAAATTTAGAGAAGCCGGTATATTTGGGGAAGCCGGTATGAATTTATTTGCAAGCTTCATTACAACTCGAGTTCCACATTTTCCTGGTGACCTTTTTTTTGTGTCATACTTGTACTTTAAAAAATTAGTAAATTTGAGCCGTGTTGTATGGACACCTCGCTACAGCTATATAGATAGAGATATATATGATAAAAAAACCCCATTATATATAATAAAGACAATTCGTCGCGCAGAGGCACAAGCGTGCGACTGTAAGCACGACAGGTCGTGGGTTCGATTCCCACTCCAGGAAATGAAAATATTAAATATTTATAGTAATTAATATTTAGTATTTTCCTCTCTCTGGTAACAAGGCAAAGCGGCATTGAGTTCAGCCACTTAGCACGCAATACTCTTAATTCGGCGGAAAGTCAGGAGAGGAAATCTTAATAGAACGGAGTGTCTTAACACTAGGTTCTCATGTTCACTCTGCCTACACTGCTATATGCGGGATACAGCGTGAAGCTAAAAAATCTCTACTGCATGGAAAATAAAATAAATCTCTGTCACGTAGATAGTCTCCAGTAACTCAAGTGCAAATATTCGTTAGCTTATTATTCTTTTGAGCTTTCAACATGAATTTTAATATAAAAACTACTTTGTAGAAATACAATGTGCCTTTTAAAGTTGGTAGACAAAAGGTTGACTTATACTGATGAGTCGGTATAATTCTTTATATTTTTACCCGATTTCAAAAAATGAGGTAACGCCTGTCGTGGCGCAGAGACACAAGCGTGCGACTGTAAAAGCGACAGGTTGTGGGTTCGATTCCCACTCCAGGAAATGGATTTTTTCATTTCCTGGGTTTGGTAAGAAGGCAAAGCGCGGCGTTGAGTTTCGCCACTCAGCACGCAATGCCTCAATTCGGCGGAAAATGGGGAACGGTGTGTCTTAACACTAGGTTCCCTCTGCCTACCCTGCTATATGCGGGATACAGCGTGAAGCTATGTATGTATGTATGTTGGTTATTAATTCAACTGTATGTTTTTTTACATGCGTTATATATAACTTTCTAAGACGTGAACTGATTTTGATGATTCTTTTATTATATGATAGCTTGTGTTTAGGATATGGTCCCATTTAAATGTAGTTAAGATCTCACGAGTTTTTGAGTTATTCGTAATAATTGTTCCTTTTAGTGCTTGTTTTTGAAGTCAGTTTCCTTTTTTGGTAAAATCTTAACTATTATACTAGCTTCAGCTTATGGCTGTGCTTGTTAGTAATGTAGCAGACGTCACGTGTTCCAGCGAAACCAAGAAAGCCTAGTAATAAGACACTCTTTTCTTCGCTTTCTGTTCTAATACTCCACGTTGCGGGTTAGGCAGCGGAACTTAACATCGCATTCAAAGCGCAAATTAAGATAATAAAAGAAATATATTCATTGCTTCGAATGGAAATCGAACCCACAACCACACCAAGATGAATATTAAAGATAGAATCTAATGACAAGTAGCTCTACATCCCACATTCTACTTATTTTCGTCTAACCAAAGCAGACAGACGAAGGTATTTTTAAATACCTTTTCAATATTGGAAATCCTCGACTGTCACTAATATAATCAGATACCTACTCTTAATTCGGGCAAAGATAACTTGTAATAAATATTGTATGAATCTAACTAATGTTAGGAATTTGCGAGAATTGCAAATGTTTGTGAGAATTCAACATCTATCCAGATGTATTGCGCAAAAATCCTGAACTGATCTAGATGTAACTTCATAGTAATATAGCTAATATATCAAAATAACGCATTGGCTTCAAATTATAAAAAAATGGCCATAATGTTACGATATAAAAATATCTAGTTTAGTATAATCTGTAACATATTATGTTTTTAAAAACTACTTTTAAATGCCTCAATTCGGTGGAAAGTGGGGAACGGAATTGTTGTAGGAGAACGGAGTATCTTAACACTAGGTTCTCAGGTTCCCTCTGCCTAGCATAACGCATAACCGCATAATCGCATCGCACTTTGAAATGATAAGATAACTGAAGTACCGTTTCTAGTACTACAGCCTTCTGCATCGACGCTTGTTTAATTAATATTATAGTCTAATTGCACAAAAAACACAAATTGTAGCGTATGTGTTATTCTGATGTATAACCTATATTACTGTGAGGTTTCATCAAGATCTGTTTAGTAGTTTTTACATGAAAGAGTAAAAAGCATCCTCACAAGCTTTTGCCTTTATAATATTAGAAGATAAAATAAATAGCTTTAGCGTAGAAGTAAGAGAAGTAGGGCTTCCACTACGTCCAATGAGAACATAGTATCAATGAGACTAGAGGAAGGTCTCGTAAAAGGCATGAGGACCCCCCGCAGGGCATGTACGAAAACGTTAATGACTGTGGACGAGGCGAAAGTATGCAGTGACCGTAGTGTTTGGCGCTCCGTTCTCTCTGACTACCCCGCTAGAGATAAAGCGTGAAACTAGAAAAATAATAGAGAAAGTTAGAATAAAAGTATTTCGTTCTTTAACAGGTAAAGGAGTAGTGAACAGAGGGGACTCCCTGAGGTCAAGAAGATCACGGTCGAATACTTCAGTGGCATCGAGCGCATCCAGCACTGAAGCTATCACTAGAGCCTCAGCACCTTGCTCTTTGGCATCTTCCAGGTATTATATTCATATCTCTTACATTTTTATTGTCATGTTGAATGGCGGAACTCAACGCTGAGCTTTGTCTTGCTAGACATATTAATATCTTCTGTTACTAAGTCACTGTCAAGTGACTGTCAATGAACAGGCGAAGCTATTGGCTATAGAATGGTAAATTCAAATTTGGGCATGTAGGCTCCTTGGGGGGTGTTGCACTAAAAGATGATTTCTCAAACTTCCTACCAAAATACTCGTATGGGACTTAATATTAATATTAAATAATGTACAAAAACTTTTATGGCGAAAAAGATTGCATTTTTACCACGAGATTTTTTATTGTATTTACAGCATTTTCCTTTAAGGATGTCACTTTGTTTTGCTTCATGCTATATCCCACACATAGCAGTGTAGACAGAGGGAAATAGAGAGCCTAGTCTTAAGACACTCCGTCTCCTCTTTTTAATATTCAAAAATATTTCTCATAATACATAACACTAAATCATTTTCCCCAGGGACTCCTCAGCCGGCCTCAGTACATACCGTGTGCTGGTGCTGGGCGGTCCAGGAGTGGGGAAGTCCAGCCTGGTTGGGCAGTTCATGACGTCAGAGTACTTGCACGCGTACGATACTAGTATTGGTAAGTTTTTTTTTTCAGAGAACCTAGTTTCAAAACACTCGCAGTTTTCACCCAATTTGGAGACAATGCGTGTGCAGTAGCGGAACTCAACGCCAGACTTTGTCTAAACTGAACAATGAAATGAAAATAATTTAGGTATAATCATCTCCTAGAGTAGGAATCCCACTGCGCCACGACAGCCTCTAATAATTATAATATTTATGAAAATAATAATAATAAATTTCACACTGTATCCCGCATATGGCAGGGTAGGCGGAGGGAACCTGAGAACCTAGTATTGAGACACTCTGTTCCCCACTTTCTGCCGAATGGCGTGCTGAGTGGCGGAACTCAACGCCGCACTTTGCGTAGTTACTAAATCCAGGAAATGAAAATTCTAAACTTTTACATATCCTGGAGTCCTGGAGACGCTTGTGTCTCTGCGCCACATCCAGGCGACGATATAAAACTCGATAAGATTCATTAATGATATATATCACTTATTCCCATACTACAAAATATTCAAATTTCTTTTATAATGAGACCCCTAATTAGAGTTTAACAAGCACTCACTTACGTTATACAAACAGACCACCTTCACCATCTCATCCTTTTATCCCATACCTAAATGTTCACGACCAATTAAATATTTATTTGTAAAGACTCCATTAACTTTAGAAGAGCAACGTCGTGGAATACTCAATCTTACATCAAAGATGAAACGAAGAAAGGACTAATATCTAATTCAAATATATATAATACATATAGAGGCCATCGTGGTGTATGATTTCATGGAGTAAACGGGATTGTAGGTTCGATTTCTATAGATATAAATGCTTATATTTTAATTTTAGCTTCATGTTTTTATTCATATAGCAGACTCACATATTGTTAGTGATAAATAAGTTGTAACAAGCGTATAGAACTTCGACGCAGCCGGATATAGAACGCATGGCTTAGTGGTCAAAGCGTTTGGACGGTTTCCAAGAGGCGCAGGTTCGAGTCCCACTGCGTTTAAATTTTTTATGCGTTTTCTAAATATGTTTTTCGTTTCCGTGTGTCATTGACACTTTAAAAAACTGTCAGAGAAAACTTAGAAGTAAAAACACTCCGTTCTCCTCTTTTTGCCTGAATTCAAGATGTTGCGTGTTAACGGAACTGAACACCGCATTTAATCTTACT
>JAKGSA010001312.1:0-37644 GCA_033558755.1 Philaethria dido | reverse complement strand
ACGCGGGCAAAGCCGCGGGCAGAAAGCTAGTAGTTTATATAGCGAAAGAGTGCACAATGATAATATCTTTTTAAAATAATATATTAAAATATATTAAATTAATAAAATAAATGTTACATACACTACCACGGTTTGAAATGCATGTTTTTATATAGTGACATATACGTTGCTTAGCAATGCGTTGTTAACGCGTCAACGGGGACACCAGTACTAATTAGACAATCTGTTCTTCATTTTTCGCCTAAAACTGAGACGTTGTGTTGGTACAAACTAATATCTATTGTCTTGGCAGAACAAAAATAATTTAAATGATATCAATGAGGTCTGTCGTGCCGCATAGGCACAAGCGTGCGACTGTAAACGCGACAGGTTGTGGGTTCGATTCCCACTCTAGGAAATGAGAATAATAAATAATATTTATTATTTTCATTTCCTCGCTCTGGTAACAAGGCAAAGTGCGGCGTTGAGCGAGTTGAGTGTCGTAGCACTAGGATCTCTGGTTCTCTCTGCCTACCCTGCTACATATATGCGGGATACAGCATGAAGCTAAAAAAATGGACTAAGATTTTCAACACTTTCCTTAAAATAAAACTGACATATACTCCCACGAGTGGGAATCGAATCCACAACCGATCATTGCGCCAGAATATTATTTATTTAACAGTGAAACGAAATGTTGAAACAAAATACATCCATAATTGGCTCTTTAAAATCACTCATGCATTATGAAATCGTTGTTCAATTTTAATATGAACGTTTATTTATGACGAATCGAATATTCCGTGTTTCATTTATGTCAAAATGTATCCGTTAATTGGCGTTGCGAGGTTTCATTTAAAATATGGAAGCACTTGGTGTAGTTGTTATTATTGTGAAGGTGGTACAGGTTCTTATGTCGGTATGTGTAATAATTTAGGATTAGTGCGTATCTTTATGTTTATTCTGTAATTAGTACAAATTCCGATTTCTTGCGTTTTTTTTTTAATTATATATTTTTTTGTTTCTTTTTTAACAGTGATTTGATATCATATTATCGAACCCACAACCAATCGAGTTTACAGTTAGAAAGTAGCGGGGGTGAAGATTTTAATTAGGTATGCCGGTAAATTTAGAGAAGCTGGTATATATTCAGGGAAATCGATACATATATTAAGGGAAGTCGGTAATTTTTAAAGAAACCGGTATAGATGTGAAGGTATTTAGTAATTTCACAACGAACTTTGGTCATGATCTTTTTTTTACGTGGTTTTAGATGTCAGAGCGTTTTTTTTTTAATTTTATACCCAACATTATTCTGGCAACCTTTTTTTTAGCTCTTACATCTTTCTGGATTTTTTTTACAAACTCAATTTCTGTTTTAGGTATCATGCCTTGTTTTTAACTCTCACATTTTTCCACAAAACTTATTGTCATTTACAGAAGGTAAGCCGGTAAGAACCGTGTTGTATGATCGACTCGCGACTGCAGTTACACGCCCACTGCGCCACCATAATCTCGTCTACATTCCCCATTTCCCCAAAAAAATTAAAGACCGTTAATACGGTCAAAATTTTATATAATTATAAACATTTGCAAAGCAGTAGGAACTCATAATGGAATATTTCTCGCAAATTAAAACTTTATAATTAAACATTTTCTTTTAAAAACCTTTTGCGCCGCCTGAATGGAAATTCAGACTTTACGACTCCAAAACTTTTCTTTATAATCTATATTTAATTGAAAAATTATAAACTTCCAAAGGTAAGGCGCTATAAGTGGTCTATTAGGCGCGTGGTTTAGTATACTAGTGACTTTCTTGGTGTTTGCCCGGAAATTGGCATGTTTTTTTTACTGAATTGGCAGTGTTAAGTAGTTTTTTCCCCCTTTTCGTTGAATTAAAATTTCACGTACTAACATTTTTTTCTCCATTAATACGGTAACTTATAAAAATCTTGAGGCCTGTCGTGGCACAGAGGCACGAGCGTGCGACTGTAAGCGCGACAGATTGTGGATTCGATTTCCACTCCACGAAATGAAAGTATTACAAATTAACAATAATTAATTTTATAAATTTTGATTTCCTTGCTCTAGTAACAAGGCAATGCGCGGCGTTAAGTTCCGCCACTCACCACACAATGAAAGTGGCGAACGGAAATGTTAAGAGAAAGGAGTTTCTTTACACTAGGCTCTCAGCGTACAGGATATAGCGGGAAGCTACAAAAAAATATATATAAAAATCTTTTTATTCCCTAAAAGACCAAAAAATAATAATTTATATAAAAAATGAAACATCAATATCCAAATGATGTCATTACCCCAGTTCCTAATATTCGTATACGATTACATTATATATCGATTTTCATTCAATTTATTTTCGGCATGATTAATGATTTAACCAATATTTTTATAGCTCTGACCTATTTTAGCACTTATTGTGTTTGTAACAAGGTGAGTAATTGTCTGAGCATATTTTGATAATACTGTATTATGTATAGAAGCGTGCCATGACAAAGGTTCCTTTGTTGGCAATATTATAAACTAAATTTTACCTGTATTGAATGACCTGGCCTATAGAAATGTGGCTACAAAGAAATGTTTCTTTGAACATTTTGTTAAAATGGGTTGATAACTGTCGTTAAATTATAATATATTGTAAAATTATATTTGAAAAGAGCAACTGTTGAGTTTCTCGCTGGTTTTTCTCGACAGAATTGCCTTCCTGTGGTTCCTTTTTTATTGACAAAAAGTGAATAAAAAAGGTAAATGAGCAGAAAGAACATATGATGTCAGTGGTTATCGAATTTGGCGAATAGACTTTGACATAATAGCGGTTGCAGTGGCCAAAGAACGAATGATTTTTATTTGATTTTAATAATGACGTAGTGGGACATTCGGTAATCGTTATGATTGTGGGTTCATATAGCTTCACGCTGTATCCCGCATATAGCAGGGTAGTTAGAGGGAATCTAGTGTTAAGATACTCCGTTTCCCACTTTTCGCCGAATTGAAGCATTGCGTGCTGAGTGGCGGAACTCAACTCCGCGCTTTGTCTTGTTATGAAACCAAGGAAATGAAAAATTCCATTTCCTGGAGTGGGAATGGAACCCACAACCTGTCGCGTTTATAGTCGCATACTTGTGCCTCTGCGCCACGACAGGCGCTAAATTGTGGGTTCGATTATAAAAAAAGCAGCTTCATACTTTATTTCATGTATAGCATACATGGTAGGGTAGACAGCAGTGGTGAGGCGTCACAATACAACACAGTTCCCACCCAGTTCCCACAAGATCAAGAGAGGTAAAAAAAATCTATAGTAAATTTACTAAATACCTAAACATCCTATACCGACTTCCCTAAATTCACCGGCTTGCCTAACTAAAATTTTCACCCCCCCCCCTCGCCACTGGTAGACTGACAGAAAATCATAGCGTCCAGACATTTAGATAGACCGTTCGCCGCTTTCTATCTAAAGTCATTACATATTAAGTGGGAATTAATATATTTAATTATTTTTTGTTCTAACCTAACCGAAAAGTTAGACATAACGCCGTGTTGAGTTGCGTCACTCAAAACGCAATATCTCAATTTCAGGCGGATAGGGCAATATAGAGTGATTAGACACTAAAAAGTCTGACAACCTTGCTATGTAGGAAAAAACGTTATAATCATGTCTTCTAACAAAAAAACAAAGCTTAACATTAATATTTCTTGAAAAAACAGTCTTTTTTCACCTTATTATTATATATTTTACCTAAAAGCTGTTAGAATTGTAAATCAAAATCACAGCTGACGCAAAAAATACTGTGCATGTAATTGAGACTCAGAAACGAGACTTATACTGAATACATAAATACGTAATAAGCTAACGTCTGTTAACTTAACTTTATTTAAATGTTCCTCAATAAAGAGCGTGAAGAAAAACGGTATTCATGAATGAAAATGGAAAGAAACGTTTAGAATTGGGGAAATCTTTGATTTTCGTGATTTTTATATTTTATAGGATATATTGTAATTTTTCGGTTAAAATTGAGAACCTCTTCCTTTTTAGAAGTCGGTTAAAAAATATATTTACATAATACTGTTAGAAATATTTTGACTTCGTTAGTTTGAAGACCAAGAAAGCTATAAAATGCAAATTTTGATTGAACTTACCATGAGAAGAAACTTCTAAGCACACCATGTATTCACCGCGTGAGTGTCTATCGCGCTGCAGAGAGAGGAGTTTGAAGAGTGCCTGGGACTTACGACACAACATGTAGGTTTAAAGGGGCCCCCCCTTTAAACTTTCACCTCCACCGTCTGCGCTCTTCTCTCTACCTAACCAAATTGAAAATATCCTGCTAATATCGTCATATTATACGTTCACATACCCAATATATTTTAGTACGCCCTAATTTACAAATAAACTACATCTTACCTCAACTGAGATCAGTCGGGAAAGATATAACTAATAAATCTTCACCCGACCCCTGATATGAATCTAGGACTTCATAATCTTTTTTCTTTTCGTGTTCATTTAGAAAGGTCATTGTACCAGTGAAAAGACACTCCGTTCTCCATTTTCATATTCACCTTCATGCTGTATTCCTAGAGGGTTTGTCAAACAGAACGAAGCGCCAAAAGCTACGGTCCCTGTATACTTGTTTTGCCTCGTCCACAATCATTAACCTCTTTATACTTGCCTCCAGTGGGTCCTCATGCTTTTTACGTGACTCCTCCAATATCATTGCTACTGTGTTCTCGAAGGTCAACCGAGGTCTCCCCGTATCTCTCTTGCCGCTCACCTTTGCTTTATATGTCTTATCATTCTTTCATCGCTCATCCTCTCAACGTGCCTAAACTACATGAACACGTTCTTCTCTATACTTACTCTAATATACTCTCTTACGCACGTTTTTCTGTGTATCTCTTCGTTCCGGATTCCGTCTGCTAAACAGACTCCGCATATCCTACGAAGAGGTCATATCTTTCTTTCGTTCTGCTTTTAACATAGTCACGTTTCACTGCGTCGATAAACTTAACTACTTTCTCCTTTTTTTTCTTTTTTAGCTTCGCACTGTATCCCGCACATAGCAGGGTAGGTAACGGGATCCTGAGAACCTAGACACTCCGTTCCCTTAAGATTTTCGATCCCTACTTCTTTAATTGAAGCATTTGTGTTTTGAGTAGCGGAAATCAACGCCGTTCTTTGCTTATTTTGGTGTTTTGATCCACAAAGTCCCTAGGAAAACAACCTTAACTAAATGTACCCAAAATTTATAACAAAAACAAGAAGGAAATCACAAGTAACTTCAAACAGCAATACCAATCCCTTCATGTTAATTAACAAAACATTTCATATTAGATTAGGTATACGTTTCCCTTAAACCAAGGTTAATCCGTTGATCAATCCTAAGTTACCTTCACCCTTCGCCATAGGGCTTAACCAAATAAGAGCAAACTCTGTAATTGCTACCCCTAATTTTTCCGCAAGGGATGTCGTAAAGTGGACGAAAAAGGTCCAAGGTCGATGTTACGACTATCCCATATAGGGCGGTGTTCCATCGAAAACGTCGTGCTACTTGATATAAGAAGCTATAGTTTTCTACAGAATAAGTAATGAAAAACTTTTCTTATGAAAATAATTATGAAAATGATCGTTTTATAAATTATTTTATAATCTAGTAAAATTGGCAATATATTAAAATTGACAGATGATAAACATGAAACCTTATATCACTTAGGTCTTTACTTAGCTTCAAACTTTATGCCCCATGCAGGAATATTAGGAACCTAGAACTTTATGAAGATACTCCGTTCTCCACTTTCCGCCCGAATTTGAGACACTGCATGTTAAGTGGCGGAACTTAATGACATTCTTTCTTTAACTAGATCGAAGCAAGGGAAATAATTTAATTTGTCATGACGGTGAGTGGGAATTAAACTCACAACCAATCATTTTTACACTCAGGCGCTGCGCCACGATGGCCAAAAAGCTCGAAGATTTTTAACTGTTTTTTATATCTATAAATATTTCCATCACAGCGAAAACATAGCTATATTTTCTATCGATAGTGGAACACACACTTTACACCGTATTCACGTTACGTTACCTGTAAAGCTTGTTTTACTACAACAAACTCGTACAAACGACGTTTCTATTACTATTGAATTAAATTACGGGCAATACGAACGTTTAGAACTTATTTATGGTTTTGTTTTCTGTGTTAAGTACCGCACTTAGAGAATTCTATTAATATATAGAAATAATTTCATGCATATAGCATAGCAGGATATACAGATAGAGACACTTCGTCTTTCGTTTTCTACTCGAGACATTGCGTGTTGCGGAACTCAACGCCGCCTTTTGTTTGTAATGGAAAAATGAAAATAATTTAAATATGATCCCTCCCACAAGTGGGAATCGAACGTGGGATGGCCTCCCCGTATATGTTACTGATATAATGGTCTATTCATATAATTCCCCCAAAGTTAAAAATTGATATGAATATTCAGAACACCGTAATAAATTATATATATATATACTTCACGCTTCTTTCCCGATAGCAGGATAGTCAAAGAACGCCGAGGTTCCATGGATGTTTGGGGCAGTTTCTGTGGGCCTCGGCCAGTGGCGGTAGAGGAGGAGCACCGTGAGGTTTTAATGAGTATACGGACGGCCTCTATATAGCCGGCCCAGAGTCCCACATAACCCGTCCGGGTCCCCGTGGGCTGGTATCCGCAACGAATTGCCTCAAATTAGATTTAAACCTATACTTACCATGGTAAATAACGTACATAAGCAAATTCCTAATATATCAATTGCAGAAGGCAAGGCTCTCGCAACGTCGTATGAGTGCAAGTTCATAGAAACATCGGTGGGCATCAACCACAATGTGGACGAGTTGCTGGTGGGACTCCTCACGCAAATCAGACTGAAGCAGCAGCACGCTGAGCGGGTTAGGTAAGGGGAAATATTTAACTAACCCAGATTTAAACACATGAAACTGCCAAGATTCAATATAAGGCTCTCTCCCGCCAAGTAAGTATTTGGCAATTTTTATTCGCAGCAAAATAGGCTAAATTACCGTCACGGCTAACAACATGACGGTCTAATGCCATCATGGTTCTTCCACGCCGCTTTAGACTCCCTTGAATATGTATACCGCACATAGTAGTTGCTCTGTATATTTTTAGTATTTAACTTAGGCAGAGAGAATCTAGTATCTCTGTCCTCCGCTTTCCGCTTGTACTCAAGACATTACGTAATGAGTGGGGAAAAATAAAAAAAAATTTAATGATTCCCTCCAGTGAGAATCAAACCCAAAATCAATCCCATCTTATTAAATTAATTAATATTTATTACTTAACTTAATATTTCACTTAAATTATTTTTTTTTTTTTCAGAAAACGTAGCGGCTCTAGGAAGAACCGCAGTCGCGCTCGTTCACCGTTAGAGGCGGAGAACAACGCCGCCCCCGCACCCGCCTCCGCATCCAGCACTCCGCGGAAACGCACTAGACTGTCTGCTAGTGTAAAAGTATGTATTTTACTTTTTCTTGCCTATAGATTTAATTCTCCACTCTATTAAGCAGTAGTATTTCTGCTAAATTTGAATGAAGAATATCATGTACAATATAAATTACTCAATGTGTGTTTTTCTTATTTTGTTATCTTTCTTTTTATTGGCTTCGCTCTATTTGTATAGCAGAATAGTGAGAGAATATTGTGTGCAACATAAATCACTCCGTTCTCCACTTTCCGTCCAAATCCGTGTTGAGTGACGGAACTTAACGCCTATGTCTTGTGAAAGTATAGTAATGAAAACAATTTTTATTGGCATTATTGGCATTATTTGGTCTAAAGTCATCAACATTTTCATCTCAAGACGCTGTGCGTCTTACCGAGAAGAACTGGACACCCTTAATAACATTATTCTTCCGATTGGAAGACGTATCTACAACCTCTCGCATATACAATCCCACTTCGCCACGAAAACCTCAAATATTAAAGTAATTTGTACCCCGGGTTTGACTTCCAGTCCCTTAAGTACATGAAAGTAAAACCAAAATGACAATAAATTAAAAGAAAATAAGAATAGAAAAGGACATAGATGCCAAAACGTGGTGCAAATCTATATCTAATAAAAATAATAATCTGTATGTTCCAGGTGCGTGGTCTCCTAGGTCGAGTGTGGGCTCGCGACTCCAAATCCAAGTCCTGCGAAAACCTCCACGTACTGTAGCATTCCGCCGCCGAGCCCGTCGCCTGCTTCCCATTCTTCGATTGCGCTAATAACTACGCTTAAAAAAACGAAAAGTGTAATTATTACCAGCGTAATCGAAACAAGCGCTTATATTCCCCAAGTAATCAAAAATGCTTACCATATTACCTATATAATGAAACAATCTAATATTTAATGATAATTAAAATAGCAATGCTTGGAAATATATGTATATGCAATTTTTGATGTATCCAAATATTCGTGCAGAAATCAGTTTAAAGTTTAATATTAATTTAACAGTTTATTATAATTATGTAATTAATTATTTCGTGATTATATTTTTTCAGTATAACTAATATTAACAAATAACTGTCAATAATAATGATATTATAATGATAATCATAATTAAATGTTATAATATTTTGACACTGATTTCTGCACGGATTCATAAAATAGAACGTTTTAAAATAGACAGTAGATAACATTATAATCATTATTTTACAATAATTAAATTGTTTGCACAAAAATATGAAAGACTTTGTGAAGCTTTCGCTATGCTTATGGGGAAAAGACGGGCCGGCGGCTGTCACAGCGACAGACAAATATTTATAATATATTATTATTATTATATTTTATATCTAAGTTTAATAAAATATTTAATTTATTTCATTTAACAAAAAATATATTAATAATTTAAGTCTTTCATTATACAATTGAGTAATGAGAAATAAAGAAATGATTAAAAATGAAAGTATTATAGAAGTATTGAGCATGTACTCGTAGTTTTAATAAAATTATATGTGATCCCATCGTGTCTCCTAAATAAATGTTCATATTCCAATTAGATGTTAGAATATTTAATATTATATTATAATGTAATGATTATAATTAATGAACTTACGTCATTTGCTATCATTATTATTATATATTAATGAAACGTATCATTAATGGCAACACGTTTAGACATGTCAGATGAAGTTTTGTAATGCCTTTACCAATATCGCGTTTGAATTTGTTTATTTAAATATATATCAATTAAATTATAAGCATTGTATACTTATTAAAGGACATATTAGTGATTTGGTACAGTATTGTTGTTCTTCCTGTAACTTATTTATTAAAAATCTATTTAGTCCCTTTTAGATATTTATCGCTATCTTACCTATATTTTCTCCTTATTTTCCTTTTTTTTAATGTTTCTCGTTTATAACACCAATCGGGTCCACGGCTTCAAATATAAGCTAACGAATTAGAAGTAGACAAACATACACATAGGAGTGTTTTATAATGAATAGTTGTAGAGAAATGTGTGTTCACATCATTTTTATATATCACAAGTTGTTATATAAATACGTTAATTTTATTTATCATTTTAATCATTAAATGATTAAATTTAATAATTTCTCTGCCTGTTATTATAACTATATCATTATAATTATTTAATGAAAATAACACCTGTATATTATATTTTTAAACTATTTTATTTTTTTAGTTCCTTTTATATTCTACCTTTACATTATTTTAACAACTCGTGGTATATAAACGGAGGTAGAACAAGAATTATATTGATAGAGCGAATATGTGAATTGGGCAGATGAAACAGGGCAATTAGATAGTAAAATATTGCCATATGAAGTAGGTAAGCGCAGGCATAGTAAGCAAAACGGCACGTTACCAGACTTAACTGAATTATAATTGAATCCATCCAAAAATATTTTGCCAACATTTTAAAATGCGCTGTATTGATGTAGCGTAGCTTTTTACATTTAGTGACGAAATATATGAACTGGATGTCAGTGTTGATGAATGTGTGAATGGACTTTGGCGTGACTAAACCTTGAAACTTGATGAGTTATTTGAAATTGATGAATTTAGAAAAAATAGAAATGTTTTTTGTATCTTAGCCATATATTAGTTAAATAAATATTAATAAATCCAAGATTATAAGTGATACATAAAAATAGTATTTCCTGAAACACAGTCCATTCTACATATCTACAGTACTGATAACTCAGAATTTTATTTTTAGTGACCTGCCTAGAATTTTGTTACGTATAGGATAGACCTTAGACCTTAAGCTTTCCTTTGATAAATAATTTCAATTTGAGTGCCTGATATTTAATGAATATTTTTAATTAATCCCTCCGTAAAACCCATTTGCCTTATTTTATTAGTATTTATTTTATATTTATAGCTGACGCGTGTATTTAGACGCTAGAAACACAATTATATTACTATTATAATATTTAAATTATTAATTATAATAAGTAGATGTATTGTTCATGTTTTGATGTCATTGTCACTTATCGTACTGATGTAATTTATCTATTAATTCATAATCACTTAACCTTTGATGGAAGAAAAACATGAAACGAATACATTTCATCTATCACTTACATATAAAATTATGTATTAACAAAAAAACTCAAAGTAATATTAGAATTATATTTATAAATATATTGTAGACGTACAAACGCTAGGTCGATCCTAGTGTACTGCAACCTTTAGTTACGGCAGTTTTATAACGCTTTATATCCCAGGGTCCAAAAAAAACACCAATTTCACCTCACCCTTGGACAATCCTGGACCATCCTAGTACTGATCTAGTCCATCAGGTATCATTAGTCAAAAGTAGAGGCTTAGCTATTGTAGAGGAATTTAATCATTAAATATCATTATTATATTATAATCATTATCCAATGATATAACTACGTATAATAATGAGTATTATAATGATATTTAATGATGATTTTTTGAAAACGAGAGTAGTAAGAGAAAACCAGGGAATTGACAATAAGGGTATCATCTTAGATAAATATCAAGCTTGAATTACTTTTGGCATATAATCGTACATCGACTTAAAAACGTTGAAATTCAAATAAATTTGTGATGGCTATTATCATAATTAGAAAAACGAAATGGTGAATATAATTCCCGTACAAATAATAGTGAAGCCTGACATTTGACTTACAATTATACTTCCAATCATAATCTTCCTTTTTCCCTAAACCTTATCAGGACCTAAGTCTGACCTAAACTAGTCCTAATTATATTCCATTGGACCACGTTAAGCAATATGTCTATATATTTGATAGGCCAATACTTTTCATAGAGTTTTGTAGGCGTAGCTTACTTTAGATTTTTATATCATTATAATGATAATTCAATGATGCCCCCCTATCGGTGTATCCTTGTGAATATATCACCCGTGTTTTATAATATTTAAAATTTAGTATCTCATACATTTAGTAGCTTTCATTAACATATTATAATGTAATGATCGTTTATATCATTAATTATTAGAATAATCATAGCCGAATCATAGCAGAATGTTTACGCTTTATTTAATTTACTATGACTTACTCAATGTTTTTGTAATAAGCAAATTACTACAGTTTTACAATTTGTATTTGTATAACTTTATATGTCATTTATCATTATACTATCTTTATAGGTGTCATTAGAATCATAGAAATGTTTACATGAAACTGTTTCAAAATAGTAGCGTATATTAATTTTGTTCAAAAATTCGTTGTATAGCTAGCAACAAGATTAATGGATGCTAGAAACAAGAATAATAAGAAATATGGTTGGCTACCACGTCAATATCTAATTGATAACTTCAAACGTTCCCGCATAGCAAGGTAGTTAGAGAGTACCTATCTTTATCCGAATCTTCGTTATAACAGAGCAAACCAATTTAGAATTATTTTAAATATTATCATTACTCCCATTTGCTATATACCCTCGATAGATTAGTAAGCATGCTGAAACTTATCATCATTCATTAGAAAATGATACTCTACCAAAAAATATTTTTGACTTTTAATCGTGAGTAATAAATACAAATTTTAAATTTACCAAAGAACCTTAAAAATATGAAATTCATATTTAACTAAAACTTTTTATGAAAAAAAAGTAACGAACTGTAGTTTATCATGATGCGTATTAACAATTTTGTTGTTATCTATACAACGTTGTAGTAAATGTAATTTTCATCAAAACGACTGCACGAAAATTATCTGACGAGGACATATCTGTATACACAGTTTAAGAAAATTTTTGCGCACATTTCGATATCTCATAGATTTTGTAGTATGGGCCTTATGTTATTTTTAATCAAAAATTTATATGCATATATCGTTTCGTTAGGTGGTAGGAGGTTCGTCCTCCGACTGGCTCGCGACTACTATCATGTCAAAGACGAACCGCCAAATATCTAATGATGTGTTCCGGTTCGATGGCATGTAAGCCAGATTTTCCCCTTTCCCACCTTTTTTTTTTGTGTTCCGGTTCGATGGCATGTAAGCCAGATTTTCCCCTTTCCCACCCATCCTTTCCCCCAAAATGTGGTGGTTCTGATAGTGGACTACTACATTGTCCCCCCTACCAACAGTATCCTCTAGGTTGGCAACGCATCTACAACATCTCTGGTGTTGTAGATGTCTATGGGCGAAGGTAACCACTTACCATCAGGTGGTCCTTCTGCTCGTTTGCCGTCCGTTGTCAATAAAAAATATATATATATATATATAAAAGGCTTGCGTTACTGAGTGACTGACAGACAACGTATAGGTGAAACTACTCGACATAGACAGCTGAAACTTGGCATGTAGGCTCCTTGAGTCGTGTAGGGGAGCATTAAGGAAGGATTTTTCGAAATTTCAAGGAAGATGGGATTTAAGATTGAATAGGATATATGAAGTATCTTGTCAGCTTGAAATAATATTCAGTTTTAATACGAAAAAGGTATGTAAGAGACGTTACTAAGAACTAAATCATCCGTTTCTTATTGTTTTATAACCTCACGTCTATTACTCGCAACTCAACGCCGCAACGCAGCGCCGCCGCGAGGAATCAAAATTCCTCGCTAACTTCTCGAAAAATACCTCCGAACGGGAATCGAACCTTCAATAATCGCTGCCTCGATAACTTCATTCTCAATTTTTTGTTTATTTTGTTTGTGAGTGCGTTTTTTTCCTTTCAATTCATTAAACTTACCTTACATACAATTAAACTAGAAGAAAATTTCATTATTTATCATTATATCATTATTTTTATATGTAATATAATAATCATTATTTATGATTATTAAAATAATTTTGTATGAATAATGAAGTTACTAGAAAATAACATAAGGCCCAAATTTAATTGGATTTTTTGACATTTTTGTTTTTTAATTTATACAATTTGTTTGTAGTGTAATGACATAATGTTTATTTGTATGTGACATTTCGATATTTATTCTGATGTTTCGTAAATAAAATATAAACATGAATATTGTTTTTTTTAATAACCTCTCTGATATATAAAAAAAAATACATCTTCACGCTGTATCCCGCATATAAAAAGGTAGGTAGAGGGAACCAGAGAACCTAGTTAGGACACTCCGTTCTCTTTTAACATTTCCGTTTCCCACTTTCCGCCGAATTGACGTATTACGTGCTGAGTATCGGAACTCAACGCCGAAATGAAAATACTAAATATTATTTATAATAATATTTTCATTTTATAGAGGGTGACAATCTTTTTACAGTTCCCAAAGTATATCTTAATTTTTTTATTGTTTTTTATTCTTTAGTAGTTAAAGATCTTATTACAGATATTATGACATATACGAGTATATCTGTACTAAGCGTGTATAAGTTGATAAGTCGAAAATACATTCTATTCGGGAAAAGCATTTTTAAGTTCTGTAAATTCTGTTTTTATGTTATTGTAACACTTTTTGTTCAAAATTGTTGGATATTTTTTTCTCCCTATAAACAAGATATATGAAGCAAAAATGAGTGGTTAGTGCCAAAATGAAACACAGTTATCTATGATACTGGAGGTAGGTCACGTAAAAAGCATGAGGACACCCCGGAGGGCATGCATGAAGAGATTAATGACTGTGGACGAGGCTAAAGAGGTATGTAGGGACCGTAGCGTATGGCGCTCCGTTCTCTGTGACTACCCCGCTAGGGATAAAGCGTGAAGGTAATAAATAAAATTAATCCAGTATTTATGTCTAAAAATATCACTATTCACGCCTCGTACGAATATAATATTTATCTGACATGTTTTTTTTTTATTTAAATAAATAACTTCTACATAGAATGATAACAAAAACTGTTTTTCCAAAAACTAAGTCAAGGTTTCAAAATGACATTAAATAACCGGAAAGCAAAATTTTAAAACGTTAGAATAACAAACTACAAGTATAAATAATAAATTTAATTCAATCATTAATGTTATAAAAAATAGTATAATCTTAGTTACGACAAAAATATATATTATACAGATTAGCTTCTTTCATCAAGAATCGAAGTGGTAACTTAGATTTTCACTTAGCACTGTGCTACAAGGATATTTCTTTAGTGGGACGGTCAAAGAGAACCTAGTGTTAAGACACTCCGTTCTCCACTTTCTGCCATAATACAAGAAATTGTGTGTTGAGTGTCAGAATTTAACGCAGGGCTTTGTTTTATTAGAACGGGAAAATGAAAATCATTTATATACAATTATTTATTCAAGTGGTAATCGAACCTACAACTTGCGTTACCATACTAATGGTTCA
Source organism: Philaethria dido (assembly GCA_033558755.1). Taxonomy (NCBI): domain Eukaryota; kingdom Metazoa; phylum Arthropoda; class Insecta; order Lepidoptera; family Nymphalidae; genus Philaethria; species Philaethria dido. The sequence continues at coordinate 22,903 of JAKGSA010001312.1, read as the reverse complement.
TCATATAATCGATTGAAACAAAATAAATACAATTATTTCATGTCATATCATTATCATATTTAGAACAAAATCTCAATCTATCACAGTTTCGTCATCATTTTTGAAAATAAAAATGTATAAAAAGTATTAAAAAATGGATCAATTTACCCCATTTTACTCTTTTTTATAAATTAACCACAATATTATAAGCTTTAGAGTATTTCTGTCAATACGTCTCGTTGTCGAACCATTGCCACATTTTAGGTTTCGTGTAGTCAAGTTCATACTCCTCGCACTTGAGGCTGGTTATTCTGTAAATATTAAAATTATTTCTTTATGAGAAGAATAGAATAAAAAAGCTTCACGCTGTATCTCTCATATAGCAGGGTAGGCAGAGGGAACCTGAGAACCTAGTGTTAAGACACTCCGTTCCCCACTTTCCGCCGAATTGAGGCATTGCGTGGTAAGTGGCGGACTCAACGCCGCGCTTTGCCAATCGTTGGGAATAGAACCTACAACCTGTCGCATTTTTACAGTCGCACGTTTGTGCGTCTCGTGGCGTAAAATATTTTTATTTCTTCTTTTTAGAACAGAATATTGTTTTTCTTTTGAGCTTCACGCTTTTTCCGACATATTAGGGTAATCAGAAAGAGCTTTTTTTAATCTTTATTTTACATAAAATATAAATACCCATTAAGCACGCAATGCCCCCCAATCCGGCGGAATGTAAAAGGGGAAGGGAATTGTTGAAAGAGATCGGAATGTCTTAACACTAGGTTCTCAGGTTTCCTCCGGCTACCCTGATAAAAATCATCCATTCTACGCCATTGTATCGCAGCAGGACAGCGTTAGACTGTAAACGCGAGTGTTCGTGGGTTCAATTTCCACTAGGGGTTCACATTTTTATTACTCTGCTTTAGTAAGACAAACCACGGCGTTGAGTTCCGCCAATCAACATTCAATACCAGGTTCCATCTTCCTAAGCTAGTATTTGTGGAATAAAATAAAAAATACACTACACACGTAAAAATAATAGAAAAAATATATATCTTTACCTAGTCCGTCTCACACAGCGTACAATGGGATGTGCTTTCCTAAAGCATTGAGGTCCCAACACATTGAAGTAAGTAAGACCAATTTGAGCGGAGACCAGAGAGTTGGTCTTCCGGAGACACTCGCGGAACTTAACGTCGCAGCCGCAGTGCGACCTAGAAGGAGAAATACAATTTTTTTTATAAGATAAACTAAAAATTACACATTTTTAAAACCTTAAGTGATAATCGCACTTATGAAACGAAATACATATTTAGAAATCGTATAAAAACTCAGCGAGACTTAAAGCCATAAGTCATGCGTTATTTTTGTTGTTAGGCTTAGCGGTCATAGGCGCGTGGACGGTTTCCAAGAGTTTCGCGGGTTCAAATCACGCTGCGTTCAAAGTTTTTAAAGTTTTCTTTAAAAAACGCTTTCCCTTGTTACCAGAGCAAGGAAATGAAAATACTAAATATTAGTTTCGCTGTTCGTACGCGGTACAGTACGGACGTGTGAGATGTGTACGTACGGCGAATTATTTTTCGATTTTTGTTTTGAATTATATTTCGATTCCCACTCCAGGAAATGAAAATATTAAATATTTATAACAATAAATATTTCATATTTTCATTCCCTCGGTCTAAACACAAGCCTAAGCAAGGCGTTGAGTTCCGCCACTCAGCACGCAATGCCTCAATTCGGCGGAGAGTGGGGAACGGAAATGTTAAAAGAGAAGGAAATGTCTTAACACTATGTTCTCTGGTTCTCTCTGTCTACCCTGCTATATGCGGCGGATACAGCGTGAAGCTAAAAAAAATATATCTATGAGTTGATATGAGATACTATGAGAACATATAACTATAACGATGATAAAATAAAATGTTCTCATAACGTTATAATTACTAAATAACTTGTTACAACATCAATTAGCCGGATAATAAACTCAAAATATAGTTATTAAGATCATACCTTTGTCACTTTCTCTTTGCGTAAGAACTTATCTAACGATGACACGCCTTTTATGTTATTCACAAGCAGATTCACGCTGTATCCCGCATATAGCAGGGTAGGCAGAGAGAACCTAGTGTTAAGACACTCCGTTCTTAACTTTTCGACCGAAATCGAGAAATTAAAAATAAATAATTTTCGATATGTATAGTATTAACTGTCATTAATAAATTATTGTATAGCATTGACGAATGAAAAAAGAAAGAATGAATGAAAAAAATAAGGAAATCATTTGACGTTCAAAAAATTAAGCATGTCATTTCTTATTTTGAATAAATTTGACTTTGACTTAAATCATACACTTAGAAAAGAAAAAGAGGAATCGAATCCAACACCACGTTTACAGCTGTTGTCTTACTGCGCTGCCATGATTGGGGTATAATAAACTTTGAAATAAAAATCCTATTAACATTATTACTACGGAAGATTGTGAGTATTAATCGATGTTTGTTACTCTTTCACTCTAAAACTACTAAATATATTTTGAAGAAACTTTAGAGTTACATAGCTTATACAAAAGAATAATCTAACCTACAGTTTATACAGATTTTTTCGTAATTTTTTTTTTTTTTTTTTATGGATACCGGATGGCAAACGAGCAGAAGGACCGCCTGATGGTAAGTGGTTACCTTCGCCCATGAACATCTACAACACCAGAGGCGTTGTAGATGCGTTGCCAACCTAGAGGATACAAATGGAAGGGGAGGACAATGTAGTAGTCCGCTATCGGAACCACTACATTTTAGGGAAAGGATGGGTGGGATAGGGGAAAACCTGGCTTACATGCCATCGAACCGGAACACATCATAAGATATTTGGCGGTTCGTCTTTGACATGATAGTGGTCGCGAGCCAGACGGAGGACGAACCTCCTACCACCAAAAAACACATAATATAATGATAACTATCCGGTATTAAATAAATAGCTTTCATCTGTCTAGATAAAAAGTATGACAAATTTTTGACATGAATTACCCAATATTATAATTACGCAATGAGGCTTGTCGTTGCGCAAACGCATAAACGTGCGACTGTAAATAAGACAGGTTGTGGGTTCGATTCTCACTCGAACTTCCACAGGAAATGTAAAATTTTTGTATTTTATTTCCTAGGTTTGGTAACAAGGCAAAGCGTGGCGTTGAGTTCCGCTACTCAGCAGCACGCAATGCCTCAATTCTGCAAAACAAAATGAATTGCTCCTTTTTTAGAATCGGCTAAAAAAATGTGGTAAAAAACGTTACTCAGCTAATAATGCTTGAGGGTAACATCAAAAAACACACTTAAAAATAATAGAATCGAATATTTCTATAATTGAGTGTATTCTTTTAAGAAGTAAGTTCTCTTCCTCGGTAAATATATAATTTTATTTTTGCTAGGTAAAATGCAACAAGTTACTCATTATACTGAAAGTTTAATATGGAGTGATATCTATATGATATCCTCTATACTTAGTTAAAATCTTGCAAAATCTAGGACATGTTTGAACATAAAATTATAAATCCAATCAAAATCGATCTATTCATTATAATTTATGATCGCCATAAAATACCTGACATTTCTAATAACGTATACGTAACTTATGTGTATATGCTTGTTAAAATATGTCATCATGGCGCAGTGGAACAGAGTTTGTAGACGCGATTGGTTGTGGGTTCGATTCTCACTGAGGAGAGTGATTATATATATATATATATTCACCACTCTGGTAATTGCCTTACCTTAGCGCGGCGTTAAATTCCGCCACATAAGACACAACATTTTATACAATAATTTAAGCGAAAAGTGTGAATACTTTTAACACTATATCTGATAGTAACGGGTTCAAATCTAAGTTTAAAAGAATATTTAGGTATTGGTATAAAATATAGAATACATAAAAAACAGTCAGTGAGAACATAGTGTCCTATAAACTCCGTTCCTCACTTTCCACCCAAAATTGAAACATTGCGTGTCATGGGGCAGAACTCAACGCCGCGCTTTATATTACTAAAGCGAGGAAAAGAAAATAATTTTAAATATGTACAGGGGTGTGATTCTCCCGAGTGGGGATTGAACTCCCAACCAGCGCGTTAACAACCAGATACTGCCACACTTCTCCACGATGACCTCAGCTTTACGCTGTATACCACATACCACATAGAGCGAGAGCACCTACTGTCTAAACATTCCATTCTCTTCTTTCCGCTCAAAATCAAGACATTATAGGCTGGGAATCGAACCCAGACCCACTAGCGCATACAAACAGTCACTGTCCTAGTGTTGCCTCATGGCCTCATTTTACTTAATATTCAAAATTATATATATTTTTTTTATTATAACTAATTTCTATGTCAATTTAGTAAAGTATGATTATTATTTATCTGTCACATTCATAATATTGTTACGTATATCATCATTATGGTGAAATTACACGAAATCTTTATAAATTGTAGCCTATGTGTTATTCTAATGTATGAGCTATATTAGTGTTAGGTTTTATCTAGATCTGTTCAGTAATTTTTGTGTGACAGAGTAATAAACATCCTTCCATACTCACAAACTTTGGAATTTATAATATTGGTAAGACTTAGTGGATAATAACATATATGACTAACATAAACATGTCATTAAATTTGAACTTCAAACAACGCCACTGAGAACAATTAATTAAGATTTAAGATTTAGCAAAAAACGAAAAACGACTTTTAATAAAATGCACTTCATAGTACTACAATTATTACGAATAACTCTAAAACTATTTGTCAAATCTTTATTAAATTTAAATAGGACCACATGAAAAGCACTAGCTATCATATAAAAAAAGAATCATGAAAATTGGTTCACCCAGTAAAACGGTACAAGACATAAAAAAGTACAGTCGAACTTCCTCTTATTTTTAAGTCGGTTATGATTACCTATATTATATAAAATAGGACTCGAATCCACGACCTTTGCGGTAACAGGCAATTCCACTAACAACTTAATTAACATAAGCAGGAAATTCGGCTACGAAAACCAGTTTTCAAGAATATCAAGAACATTTCATTGCATAACAAAAACGAAAGATACGCGTAATATTTTAGCGATGGGCACAGTATATCGATATTTTGAGTCGATATTTGTAATAAAAATATTTGACTTTTTAAATTTAATGCCATTTCAAGCAGTGATCTAATTTATTATATACTGACGTAATTTTTTTTAATTCAAATATTTTAGTTTCTCAAAAATTACACATCTTTAAGTTAAAATCGATCGAAATATCAATACGAAAATATGTCAATATAAAAAACTAATCAACGCTTTATGTCAGAGAGAACCTAGTGTCAAGACACTCCGTTCACCGCTTCCCGTCCGAATTAGAAAAGGTATTGCGTATTAAATGGCGAAACTCAACGACGCGCTTTGTCTTACCTGAGTGAAGAAATGATAACAATTTAAATATAATCATTAACCGAGTGGAAATCGAATCCAAAATCAATTGCGCTTACAGTCCGGCACTGTCACACTGGGCCACGATGGACTGGATTATGTTGATATATTTTCATATTTATTATTAGATTAGCTGTTACACTTGGCTGCGCTCGCGTGGTCAATAGCAGTCCATTCTACATACTTTAGGTATAATGCGTATATGCGTTATTTTGAAAGCTTTGAAGTAGCTAGATTTTCAAAACATGTTTGCCAAAGTATATTTTTTTAATAGTTATAAAAGTTTCATGACAATATTAAAGCAAGCTAACATTTTTTTTTTAACTTCAAGCTGTATCCCGCATATACCAGAATAGGCAGAGGGAACCTGAGAACTTAGTATACCTGTAGTACCGAATTGACGCATTGCGTGCTGAGTGACGGAGCTTAACGCCGCGCTTTACCTTGTTACCAAACCCAGGAAATGAAAATACTAAATTTTACATTTCCTGTAGTGGGAATGGAACCCACAACTTGTCGCGTTTACAGTTGCACGCTTGTGCCTCTGCGCCACGATAGGCGTTATATTCACATTTATAATAATAAATCATTTATTATATTATATTTATTTTTATATTTCCTCCATTTGCCCATCCCTATAATACTTTTATGTCGTTCATTTATACGTACGTACTTACTACTTGGTTATGAATGACAGAAAAGGGAAAGTGTGGTCATGAGAGTATGTTTATACAATGCTTGTTGTGGCAATTTGATAACTTCCGAAATGAAAATTTCGTTTTTAACCGATTTAAAAAAAGGAGATTATTTCGACTGTATCTCTTATATATGTTACTTTTTATTAATAGCTAGTGCTAAATTTAAATAATCACATCAGAAGATGTGATTATTTAAATTTAGTTAGGATCTGGCAAGTAGTTTTTGATTTATTTGTAATATTTGTAATTTTTAGAACATTTTATACAATATTTTTTTCTGTTTTAAATTCTTCAGGAAAAATTATTATTGTATTATCGAAAAAAACGTTCCCCGCAACTGAAATATCTAATTCACCTCTACTCAAACTATAAAAACAAGAATGTTTTCGTAGTTTTTATAATTGAGATAAGTGATATAAAAATAAAATTTAAATGCCATAACTACCAATGTAAATAAAGCACAATTATTAATACTAGTGTCCTTGTCAACGCGTTAACAACGCGTTGCCAAGCAACGCATACGTCACTTTATAAAAACATGGATGTCGAATCATGGTAGTGTGTGTTACATTTATTTTGTTTCTTTATAATTAAATATACTTTTTACAATATTTTAAGAAGATATTAATATTCTGCATTTCTTGTCTATATAAACTATAATTAATTTTTGTAAAAAGCGATACAAAGTTTTTGCTTCACATATTAATATATAGATACCTGGTAAATAATCCAGTATTGGTGAGGCCGAATTTCGTTTCTCCGGCCAATATGTACATCTTGCATGCATCGTGTTGTCTGCAACAAGTGTCCGTGAAGAAAAAGAGACCTAGGTCACTAGACCGAGCTTGCGCGGAATGGCCGTCACCACACCAAATTGTACCTGAAAATTTACATTTAGATATTACAATAGAGAACCTAGTGTCACGACACTTCACTCTCCACTTTCCGGCCGAATTTAAGACATTGCGTGTTAAATGGAGGTTAATGTATGCAGTACGCTAAATCAGAAAGAAATTAAAGTAATTTTAATATTAATTCAAACGTGTGGGGATTGAAACATAACCGATCCTGCTTAGTGAAAGCTGCCTCAGAGCACAGCTAAGAAGGTTTAAATTTATATTATTTATTTTATGCCATCATCAGCTTATGCCTTTCGTCACTTTGTGCCAATATTTGTTTAATTTCCTTTTAAAAGACATTAATTTGTTATGTCAGTTTAGGAAAACTCAATTTTGTGTCTTGCCACGTTGTATTGCAGAAAAAAGCAAGAAAGGCATGGCACGTTTTAAAAAGTTCAAAAAAAGACTTTACCAGGATAAATAGCTTGGACTCTGTCTTTGAAGACATCTACCATGGAATTGGCGACGTTAGCGACACTGGTGACTCCGGAGGCCAAGCTGTTGATGAACCCACGATCGCTGTCCAAGGAACCAATATCTCTTACACCAGCCATCAGTTGACTGAACGGTCTGCTGAGTCCACTTGATATGGTCTTAATCACACCACGTGTGAATTGACCTGATGGATGAAATAAAAATTATAAAAAATAACTTTAAATGTATTTCATAAAATAAATTTCAATTGTATTATCCCATATCTCTCACATCATTTGTTTTAAGATAATCCAGTGACAGCCATTGTTTTCATTTTATATGAAAAATAGTTACCTATTCCTCCATTCTCTTCCTTACTCCTCAATTTCTCAGCTTCCAATAACTCGCTTTGTCTCTGCATTCTCTTAAATAAATCATATAAACCTTTCGGAACTACTCTCTCAGCAACACTTTCAACCACACTTTCCACTACACTTCCTGCGAAACCAAAAATCACTGATAAAGTGTCTGTTTTAGGAGCTGGTGTTGGTACTATATCTTTTGAATCATAATAATCTTCTGGAACATCAGTTAAGGTTTCTACGTCTAATTCCGTGAACACCGGTACTTCTTGGTTCGAACCTGTATCGTCGGTTTCATCAAATATTGTGCCATTCTTTTCATCATTTAATGTTTTGTTTGAAACTTCGGTATTATTTTTGACAATTATAAACGATTCTGTTGCATCTTCTTGTGTAACAATTGGATCATCTGTTTCTAACTCAATTACATATTTGTCACTAGTAGTTGATTCAGTTGTACTACTTTCTGTACTATCTGTGACATTTATTGTTTTTGTGGTCATTTCGTAGAATACAGTAGTGGAATTAAAATCTTCAGATACTTCTGTGGACGGCGGTAAAGTAATAGTTTCATTAATCGTAATCTCCAGCGGAATTTTTTGTGTTGTACTCAGTGGTATTACTGTTAAATCAGGTTCTGTTACGTGCTCTGTCACACTAACTGATACACCTTCTGTTGTGCTTAACAACTCTAGTGGTATGACACTTAACTCTGTTGTCTTTTGAACAGTATCTGTCACCAAATCAGATGTTGTTGTTGATGTTGTTTTAATATTTTCTATAGTTTCATTTTCATCTTTTGCTTTCTCTTCTCTTATTATAGTATACTTGTAAGTATCTTTTTTAAAATCATTTGGACGCCAGGGAAGTACTTCGTACCTTTTATCATATTTGACAGAATATTCATCGTCAAAGTCTATTATATCGTTTTCTATGTCATTCGCATTATCTTCCCTAAACTTTTTAATATCAAACGACTTCGATAGTCCTATTGTTAGATAACTTAAAAATAGTATGGCACTTATTTCAAACTTCATTTTCGCCGCACAATGTTATGTGAAATAATTGGTCCATCTGAAACAAAAATTTAAATTCAGTATAAAACAAAAAAAAATGTTGACTTTGAACTAAATATCTACTAGACTGTAGAATTTCATAATTTTCGTGTAAGTGCTGATAATTAAATAATCATTCTAAAAATGTGAATGTTATTTTTAACGTCAATTATCTCGTTGTAAAAACTCACTAAGTAATTAATTTCAATAACTAATAAACATTTCTCAATGGAATATTCATTAAAATTGTTGAAATATTTTCGTTTCCACCACTTATTTGGACAAAGCACGGTGTTAAGTTCCGCCACCCAACCCACAAGACGCCCTTAACACCAGTGACATCCCCAATGACGTCCGTATTTACAAAGTTCTATCTATATACGCCTTAACGCCTCGTGGCGCAGAGGCACAAGCGTGCGACTGTAAAATGCGAGAGGTTGTGGGTTCGATTCCCACTCCAGGAAATAGAATTTTTTATTTCCTGAATTTGGTAACAAGGCAAAGCGCGGTGTTGAGTTCCTCAATTCGACGAAAAGTGGGGAACGGAGTGTCTTAACACTAGGTTCTCAGGTTCCCTCTGCCTACCCTGCTATATGCGGGATACAGCGTGAAGCTGAATGTATGTATGTATCTATCTACATAACTATAAAAAATACATGAAGATAAAAAAAGCAAGTTGTTGCAACTCTAATTATTCATAGCACCAACAGGGTAATTAACGATTTTATGCTTTGTTTATGAAAGAAACTGATAATATTCATTAAAATTCTCTTCATTATTGTCCACATAAAAAAGTTTATGTTTTCTCTCGCTAAGGAGGTTAGTCAAAACTCTCCGTTTTCTACACTTACTCGAGACATTGCATATTCAGTAGCAGAGTAGCGAGCTTTGTCTTACCAAAACGAAATAATATAACATACATACATAGCTTCACGCTGTATACCGAATATAGCAGGGTAGGCAGAGGGTACCGGAACCTAGTGTTAAGACACTCCGTTTCCCACTTTCCGCCGAATTGAAGCATTGCATGCTGAGTGGCGGAACTCAACGCCGCATTTTGCCTTGTTACTAAACCCAAGAAATGAAAAAATCTATTTTCTGGAGTGGGAGTCGAACCCACAACCTGTTGTGTTTACAGTCACACGCTTGTGCCTCTGCGCCACGAAACTCGTCTAATATACGGGTACGCCTCTTCATGCTGAAGGAAAAACTACTCAAATTAATTTTCATATAAAATTATGTATGTTGAAGATTTTGATCTATGCAATTTGGAGTTTCGTCTAAGCGCTTTAGCCAATTAAGTTTCGTTTTATCGGTCTAAAATCGCTTTATATCTTGAATGTATGTGATCATGGGTGTGCGACCCTAGTGGTCTTTGCATCATTGGCTTGACACAAACAATTTCCAAGGCGAAATCTCTAACTAAGGTATATTCATTTAATCCAGTAACACTCAATTTTACTTACAAGCTTACACAGAATAATCCTTGAATGAGTGACCTACATACAAATAGACGCACATTCTAACTGAACTGTAATAACCGATAGAGCATGGCCTTTACATTAAATTGTATAGCAAATAATTTTAATATAAAAATATTATTATTTTTATTATTAAGTTAATACGTGCAGGAAAAACGTCACGATAATTATACGCACGGAGGTGTATGAAGTCTGGCATGTCGTTCTTTTTTTTTATAATATTTATTCTGATCACTATGGACACGTTGTCGTTGTTGTTAGGTGGTAGGAGGTTCGTCCTCCGACTGGCTCGCGACCACTATCATGTCAAAGACGAACCGCCAAATATCTAATGATGTGTTCCGGTTCGATGGCATGTAAGCCAGATTTTCCCCTTTCCCACCCATGCTTTCCCCAAAATGTGGTGGTTCTGATAGTGGACTACTACATTGTCCCCCCTTCCATCAGTATCCTCTAGGTTGGCAACGCATCTACAACATCTCTGGTGTTGTAGATGTCTATGGGCGAAGGTAACCACTTACCATCAGGTGGTCCTTCTGCTCGTTTGCCGTCCGTTATCAATAAAAAAAAAAAAAAAAAACGTGGTCCATAACTAACAAGCTTACAAAGATAACAAGCTTTCCCTACATTTTCATATTACTTAACTAAGCTTAGGAAATAAGTTATTTTTTTCCAAAGAGTCCAAGAATTTTAGTTGCCTACTTAATATCTATTCATTATAACTAATAATACTAAATATTACTTGTCATGTCATTCAATAACATAGTTAAGATTATATAAAAAGAAAGAAATTTGTCTTCAAATATAATGTACTAAGAAGTGACATTATTACGAATAACTCAAAAACTACTCGTCCCACCTTATTTCAATTTAAATGGGTCCATATTAAAGGCATTAGCCATCATATAAAAAAAAATTATCAAAATTGCTTCACTCAAAAAAAGTAAAAATTATTCGGTAAAGAAATACGTAGGATAGCGAAAGTCACCGACATAGTTCTCCAAATATACAAGCTGAAGTGGCAATGGGCAGACCACATCGCTCGAAGAACTGATAACCGACGGGGAAGAAAGGTTCTGGAGTAGCGACCACGAACTGGAAGGCGAATATATAATAGAATATTACTATTATGTTGGTACGTAAGAGTATCGCTTCACGAAAATAATATGCACGGAGGAGAATGAAATCATAATGCTATTCAAAGTATGTATTTTTTCACACTAATTATGTGTACTTAACCTAATTTAGTAACATACTCGTTGCTATTATTATCTAATGATGTGTTGTTCCAGGATTTCGATGGCATGTAAGCCAGATTTTCCCCTTTCCCACCCATCCTTTCCCCAAAATGTGGCTGGTTCATGATGGTGAACTACTACATTGTCCCCCTTCCATCAGTATCCTCCTAGGTTGGCAGCGCATCACTGGCATCTCTGGTGTTTAGCCAGATGTCTATAGGCAGGAAGTAACCACTTACCATCAAGGTGGTCCTTCTGCTCGTTTGCCAAATCCGTTATCAATAAAAAAAAAAATACTCGTTGCTAAAGGCAACGCTAAGGTTTTAAATTAATAGTTAAGATCATCAACGTTCCACTAAGAAAAAATAATATTAAATTTCCAATATTTGGATGCCATCTTAGTAAAACAAATATTGAAGAAACAGTGATTATATTGAAGCCATAGTGGCGCAATAATATGTCTGACTATAAAAAATATTGTTTTGGATTCTCGTTCAAGAAACTGTATTTGTCTCTTCATAACCCTCTAGACAAAGTTCTGCGTTAGTGGAACACATTTGTGCCCAGATATTTTACGATTCAATTCTGAGTACCAAAGCAGAAACATAATGAATTCAGAGCTGGTTGCCTGAAAGCTTGTATCATCAAAGGGGAGGATAAAGTAACAAAATTTGTTTTGAAATATCAATGTTGAAAATGAAATGGCGTGAATTCACGTCAGCGGTCGCGAATGTGTTAACAAGCAATCCCGAACGAAAGCCGAAGTGAACGGAGTGTCATATCACTAGATTCTCTTTACCTACCTGTAAAATGAATTCTAGATGGCTTAGAAAGTGACAGTAACTAACATATATTTAATTATTTTATTACTTTATTGACTAAATTGTTTCATTCAAGAAATAATTGCATGTAAAATAGAACATGAGAACAACTACAATGATACTATAAGAAATATTTTTAATTATCAGCTTGAGACCAAAATAATGAACCAAAAGTTACTTAGTACTTGTGTAGTTATGTACAGCTTTATGATTTTTTCCGCATAGAACGGTAGTCAGAGAACGTAGTGTCAGACACTCAGTTGGCCATTTTCTGCGGAAGATATTGTGTGTTAAGAAAGGGATTACACAACCCTAGGCACCTAGAAACCGACTTTTTTTCCCTGTGAGGGGACGGGGTTAGAATACAATTCCTCAAAATCGCTGTGTAGCGTCCGTAAAGGAGGGCGGATATCAGTATTAGTTAGGTGGTAGGAGTTCACCCTCATGACTGGCTCGCGACCACTATCATGTCAAAGACGAACCTCAAATATCTATTGATGTGTTCCGGTTCGATGACATATAATAGATTTTCCCCTTTAAAAAATATAGAGCATTGCAGTTAAGCATTCTAGGAATCGAACTTACAAATCACCTTAAGTACTTAGAGTAACTAGTTTTAGAACTTAGATTACTTTCTATCTGGCACGCGTTCAACCATCCCGCATATAGCAGGGTAGGCAAGATCGAACCTCGTGTTAAGACCTCCGTTCCCCATTTTCCGGAGAAATTGAGGCATTGCGTGCTGAGTGGCGGAGACCCAACGCCGCGATTTGCCTTACACCAGATCAGAAATGAAAATGCTAAACTTTTTACTGGCGTGGGAATCGAATCCACAACCTGTCGCGTTTACAGTCACGCTTGTGCCTCTGCGCCACGACAGCCATTTTTATAATAATTGTGAATTATACAGACTGTATAATAAATAAGAGTATAAAAAATATTATAAATATTACAAAAACTAGTTGACCAAGAACTAAGAATTCGAAGTGAACGGCCCGTTTCTATCCTAAACCGTAAAGATGGTATGCTTTACGCAACACGCCTATAGCCTACATATAAAAGTGAATTGGGTTTTACGTATGTACTAGACTGCGGAGAGTCTCTCTCTATCTAATTAACTCTATCTGATGTCAAAACATCCATTTTTCTTATTTTTACCGACTGCCAAGAATGTTATGTTTTTCGCAGTATTGCTTGTCTTCTAAGCCCCTGGATCGAGTTTATATAATTAAGATGATGTTAGATGAGTATTCATACTCAAGTGTTCTTAGATATGTGAAGTCATTCTTAATTCAATATGTCGCCCTTCAGAATTACATTATGAATAAAAAAAAAATCGTTGATTGGTACCAAGTAATGGGAGTACCAAATGAAAAATAAGTCTTTATTATTATTAATATATTTACTTACATATTAGTACTAGTACATTTCAATCATATAACTAGCATTTAAAAGCCTACTTTATTTGTATTTGCTTCCTAAATTTGAAGAAGAATTGGTTCCAGTAGGGTTTTTGTTCGCCTCAATTTTTTTAACTTCACGCTGCTTGTCCGCATATATCAAGGTAGGCAGAGAGACCAGAGAACCTAGTGTCTTAATAAGTGTCTTAATATAATTGTCTTAATATAATTGTTGAAAGAGAGAAGGAGTGTCTTAACTTACTCCCTTCTCTTCCTTTAATCTTTAACCTCTAATTATTATTTTATATAGTAATATACTATTACTTGAAAATAGTCTAAGAACGATGTATTTGTAAAAGAAATAAAATATACGAACGTAGGAGTACTGAAGTGCTTTACATTTTGTGTATGTGTGGGACCAAGTACATTAAATCTATATCTATGGTAATAATATTTCATAAATATGGTGTCTAAAATTAACACGCAAGATTTAGATTAAATGAAAATGCCATTTAGCCTTTTAATAGCGAATGAATAATGAATTTTTGGTGGTAGGAGGGTTCGTCCTCCGTCTGGCTCGCGACCACTATCATGTCAAAGACAGACCGCCAAATATCTTATGATGTGTTCAGTTCGATGGCATGTAAGCCAGGTTTTCCCTTTCACCCATCCTTTCCCAAATGTGGTGGTTCCGATGTGGACTACTACGGTATCCTCCTTTCCATCCTGAAGATCCTCTAGGTTGGCAACGCATCTGAGTACATCTCTTGTGTTGTAGATGTTCATGGGCGAGAAGGTAACCACTTACCATCAGGCAGTCCTTCTGCTCGTTTGCCATCCGGTATCCATAAAAAATAAAAAAAAATAAAAGAATATAATAGCAAATGGCGGCAAAAGTCAAATCTTGCGTTAATTTTTGGGTTTTACCACTACATAAATTACTAAATTAAATATTACTCAGTAATGAGTAATATTTATTTTAATCAATTTTATTTGACTCTACTTTTGTATAAAGTGACATGTCAACCCCTGCGCCAAATTGGCCTCAATGGATTATATTGCTAAAATTTACTGCAAAGTTATGAACCAAAAACTATTTCCTGTTCTTGAGTAATAAATTTCTTATCTAACTTGATTCGAGCAAAAATTATAAATTAAAACATAATATATAAATTTAATAATCAAGATGTGAACAAAAAATGAAAACCCGACTACGAATAAAATACACTAAGCAGTAAAATTATTACGAATAACTCATAAACTACACGTCAGATCTTTATAAAATTTAAATGGAACCACATCAAAGGCAAAAAAATAATGTTCAAAATTGGTCTCTCTCAGTGCTCCCCTGCACTCCACAAGGAGCCTACCTAGTTTCGTGTGTACGTTGTCTGTCAGTCACTCAGTAACGCAAGCATTTTATATATACTAGTGTCCTCGTTGACGCGTTAACAACGCGTTGCCTAGCAACGTATATGTCACTTTATACAAGCATGCATATCAAACCATAGTAGTGTGTGTAACATTTATTTTATTTATTAAATATAATTTTAATGCATTATTTTAAAAATGTATTTTTATTCTCCACTCCTTCGCTTTATAAACTGTAAGTGTGCCAAGTTTGATACTCCTCCGTCTGCGTAATTTTCTTAAAAAGGAATACAAATTTTTTGCTTCACGTATTAATATATAGATGTTGGTATATAAATAATACGCGATTACTAAATATTGGCCACAATATCGAATATATGTAATTTTATCCATACGAATGTGTAAAAGCAAAGTGAAATCTTATATGTTAGAGGAAGTATATTGTATAATGAGTAACTTATACCTTTGTTAACACCATCGTTGCATAGTGACAATATCTAACAACGGTTATTGATTCGATTCCCATTTGAAGGAATGTTTGATAAATAATAATCATTAATGCAAAGCCCTGTGTTGAGTTCCGCCATTCAAATCACAATATCGTGAACTCTGGCGGTAAGCGGCAAACGGAATGTCTTGTGACTATTTTCGATTCTCTTTAACAACTCTTTTATGCAAGAGAAAGCATGAAACTGCAATGATTCCCCTGAATGGGGGCCGAACTCACAACCAACGTGTTGTGTGTTCGACCCCCATTGGCGCAGTGGAACAGTCCGATACTGTTCCACTGCGCCACGATGGTCTCTTATTTAATATATATGTACTACTCCTTAATATGTAAAAAGTAATATTTATAAATTGCTATATTTTTTATGAAGCTTTTTGCTTACAAGGTTATCTTTGAAAGTCCAGTTTCCTGTATTTTCTGTCGCACATACTGCTCAGTATGTGGGTATTAGAATTAATAGAATATATGAATATCGTGTGACTGTAAACGCGACAGGTTGTGGGTTCAATTCCCACACCAGGAAATGTATAAGTTTAGTATGTTCCTTTCCTGGGTTTGGTAACAAGACAAAGCGTGGCATTGAGTTCGCTACTCAGCACGCAATGACTCAATTCGGCGGAAAGTGGGAAACGGAGTGTCTTAACACTAGGTTCTCAGGTTCCCTCTGCCTACCCTGCTATATGCGGGATATAGCGCGAAGCCAAAAAAAAGGAACATTTACATATCATTTTGGTAATTGTAGAATAAAGCGCGGTGTTGAGCACTGCCACTCAACACGTAATGTCTCCACTCCATACGAAGAGGGTAAAAAGTGTATTGACAAAAATTAAGAATTACAAAAATGAGATAAGTAGGGAGAACCTAGCAAGACATTACGTGTTGAGTGGCGGAACTTAACACCGTACCTTATTAATAGAGTGTTGTTTTCAGAAACAACGCATATGGGGTCGGCGTTAAACGCCATCCGTTTTACTCTAATACAGTAATACATGCAAAATTAATTTAGATATTATACTAAATTATATAAATAAATAAATAAATAACGAGATAAAAAATCTATTTCTCTCTGTAGTAACACCAAGTGCAGCGTTAAGCTCCACCACTCACCCACAAAATTAAACAGAAAGAATAGAACAGAGAGTTTTGACACTAAAGCCTAAAGCTAGCCTATGAGAACTAACCTACATTATCACATACCGTGTAAGTTTACATAAGGCACTGGTAAGATATGTCAGTTATGTCATACACCACACCTATATCTGTATAGGGCTCTTATAATACTGACATTTAGGAACCAGACTTAACGTTTCATATGAAGAAATATTAAATAATTAAATGTACTTAATCTTAAAGAAAGCTGGCAGTCGTGACGCAGTGGCACAAGCGTACAACTGAAAACGCGGCAGGTTGTGAGTTCTATTCTTACTCCAGGAAATGAAAATATTAAAAAATATTTAGTATTTCATTTCCTAGTTCTGGTAACAAGGCAAAGCGTGGCGTAGAGTTCGCCTACTCAGCACGCAATGCCTCATTTCCGCGGAAAGTGGAAATAAGAAATGTTAATAGAACATGCTATGTGCGGGATACAGCGTGAAGCTAAAAAAATATTTGTATCATTTTAAGTCGACTATGCTTACCAAGTCAATATTATCAACGAAATCTTAAAATAAAGAATCAAACCGGTGACCTCTATCTATGAAGTCATTTCCTACAATCAATCTACCTCGAAATATAAGAGAAAAGGTCAGAATCACAATTTTGTTTCGGATGCTAATAGACTGACGATGACCTCGTTGAAGCGATAATTGATTTGTAATAAATAAATTCGGCGGAAAGTGGGGAACGGAGAATCTTAACACTAGGTTCCCTCTGCCGTCCCTGCTATATGCGGGATACGGCGTAAAGCTATGTATGTATGTTATAAAAAATATAGCGTCATACATTATTCTAGAGAAAACTTAGTGTTACGACACTCCGTTCACCGTTTTCCGCTATTGCGTGTTAAATGGCAGGACTCAACACCACATTTTTCGTTTTCAAAGCGCAAGAGTGAATCTAAATATTTTTTTTTACATGCTGTATCCCGTATATAGTAGGGGAGGCAGAGGGAACCTGATAACCTAGTGTTAAAACACTCCGTTCCCCACTTTCCGCCGAATTGAGGCATTGCTGAGTGGCGGATCTCAACGCCATATAATAATCATTCCTCCGAGAATCGAACTTAGCACCAATTACATTTACAGTCCGTCTGTAAAAGCTGTACCATTTTGATTTTTTTTAGTTTCTCTCTGCTTAACCATCTATGCGTGAAGTGAAACATTGATTTATTAGTACTAATTTCCCAGTTAATGCGTTAACAACGCGTTGCCTAGCAACGTATATGTCACTTTATATGCATGTCAAACCATGGTAGTGTGTGTAACATTTATTTTATTAATTAAATATAATTTTATGCATTATTTTTAAAAAAATATTAGCATTCTGCACTCCTTCTCTATATAAACTATAAGTGTGCCAAATTTCATGCTCCTCCGTCCGCGTAATTTTCGTAAAAAGGTGTACGAAGTTTTTACTTCACAAATTTAAATTCTCGTACATTGATTTAAAAAATGCAAATGCAAGTTGATTAATCAACATATTCACGCCTCGCAGGTATGTGGCCTATCTGGAGACCTATGATCTTTAATCTTTACATTTCCTATATTGGAATTGAATTTTATAAGAGATAATTGGTACTATTATTATTAGTGCGCAAATAATAGTAATCAATATACCAATTACACGCATACATACATACATAGTTTCGCGCTGTATCCCGCATATAGCAGGGTAGTCAGAGGGAATCTAGTGTTAAGACACTCCGTTCCCCAAATTCCCCCGAATTGAGGACTGCCTCAATTCGGGGGAATTTGGAAGTTGAGTTGAGAACTCAACGCCGCGCTTTGCCTAGTTATCAAACTTCGCCAGAAAATTAAATATTTCCTGGAGTGGGAATCGAACCCACAACCTGTCGCGTTTACAGTCGCACGCTTGTGCCTCTGCGCCACAACAGACGTTGATATTACGATACTTAGAGATTTTACTATTCAAGTCAATATATTAGTCAATTTAACATTGAAGCTAGTATTTATAGCAAATATTGGTAAATAGAGCCTTCTTAGGACAAATATTGCAAACGGCCACAAGAAATAGTATTTTCTCGAAAGATGCTTATAAATAAGTGATTGGGAAAGACCATCGTAGTGCAATGTTGACTGGTTGTAACTAAATAATTGTAGGTTCAATTCTTTTATGAAAAATGTCACTGATTTTTTTTAACTTCACGTTGTATGCTTGTTGCAGGGTAGGCAGAGGGAACCTCTAGTGCTAAGACACTTCGTACACTTTTAACATTTCCATTCCCCACCTTCCGCCAAATTGAGGCACTGCGTGTAGAGTGGCGGAACTCAACGCCGCGCTCTACCTTGTTACCAGAGCGAGGAAATAAGAATATTAAATATTATTAGTATTATAGACGATAAACGATAAACAAATTTCGACGTTGAGTTACGCTGTCTAACAAACAAGGCAAAAAATTAAAGATCCACAAGTTTTAAATCTACTTCTTATTCAGGAGTCACTGGATCACTTCTCGTTATGAACTAATATTTTTTTTTAACTTCACGCTGTACCCCGCACATAGCAGGGTAGGCAGAGGGAACCTGAGAACCTAGTGTTAAGACACTCCGTTCTGTTCCTTAACTACTCCTTAATGTTAGTAATAAGTATCTCAATTGACTTGCTATGGCAACACTGTACTTTTTTTTTTTAACCGCCTTCATAAAAGAAGGAGGTATTAAGTTTTTAAATGTTACCGCATAACTTGTTTGGACTGGAATGAACCAATATGGATGATTATTTTTTTATATGATAACTACTAGCTTCTAACGTGGTCCCATTTAATTTTAGTTACGAACTGACTTGCTCGGAGTTATTCGTAACAATGTTTTTTTTATGGAAAGGATAAGGCAAACTCGCGTTCGGGTCACCTGTAGAGTGATGAAAGAATGGTAACGACAAGAGAGGTAGCACACCTCGGTTGATTTTCGAGAACTCAGTATCAATGCCACTGGAGGAAGGTCACGTAAAAAGCATGAGGACCCTCCGGAGTGCATGTATGAAGAGGATAATGACTGTGAACGAGGCGAAAGAGGTATGCTGGGACTGTAACATTTGGCGCTCCGTTCTCTCCGACTACCCCGCTATGGTAAAGCGTGAAGTTAAGTAAGTAAGTAACTTTAGTTTTTTGTCATTGATTCGTTTGTCATTTCATGACATGTCATGTCATATAGTTCCACAGTGCAGTTAGTTTCATAATTGTCAACAAACTCCAGTTATAATAAATGTCAAGGCATGATTGCCCCACGCTGTATCTTATATTAGTACATCACAATCTGGGTCGAATCTTAGAGGCCAAGCTAGTTTAGGGCCATAACAATATAAATATTTTGTTAACTTTTAATATTTATAAAATGATTCACTTACTTAGGCTAGAAAAATATATGCAGCGTCACGCTTTAACCCGCATAGCAGAGTGAACCTAGTGTTAAGACACTCCGTTCGTCGGTTACCGTCCAAATTCTAAACATTGCGTATTGAGTGGCGGAACTCAACGTGGCGCTATCTTACCAAAGTGAATAAATGAAAATAATTTAAATATAATCATTTCCCCGAATATGCATCGAACCCATAACAAATCGCCTTTATGGTCAATAGCTGTTTCACAGCGCCACTACGGACTCTGATGATTTGATAAGTAAAATATTTTAGAAACCTTATAAAAAATATTATTGTGAACATCGCGGGACTCGAATCCACGCTTCTTGAATACCGTTCAAGCGCTCTAACCACTAAGCCTTACGAACTTATCGAACTATGACTAAATTCTTATACGCTTGGTACAACTTATATTTGTTGTTAGCATCTCTGTAAAGATGCCTAAAACAATCGTTTTAAATAAAAACTAGAGTTCCCGTTGACGCGTTAACAACGCGTCGTTTATCAATGTATATGTCACTTTATATAAACATGCATGTCAAACCATGGTAGTGTGTGTAATATTTATTTTATTATTAAAATTTAATATATTTTTACGCGTTTTTTTTTTTTTTTTTTTTTTTTTTATGGATAACTGATGGCAAACGAGCAGAAGGACCACCTGATGGTAAGTGGTTACCTTCGCCCATGAACATCTACAACACCAGAGGCGTTGTAGATGCGTTGCCAGCCTAGAGGATACAGATGGAAGGGGAGGACAATGTAGAAGTCCGCTATCGGAACCACTACATTTTGGGGAAAGGATGGGTGGGATAGGGGAAAACCTGGCTTACATGCCATCGAACACACACACCGGAACACATCATAAGATATTTGGCGGTTCGTCTTTGACATGATAGTGGTCGCGAGCCAGACGGAGGACGAACCTCCTACCACCAAACAAAAGCGTTATTTTAAAAATATATTATCATGCACTCCTTCGCTATATAGACTATATGTGTACCAAATTTCATTCTTCTCCATCCACTTCATTTTCGTAAAAAGGGATCCAAAGTTTTTCCTTCAAGTCCTAATATATAGAATCTATTCATTAAATACCACAGGTTTAGTATTGTAGGTTCTCAGGTACCATCTGCCTACCCTGTTATGTGTGCGGGATACAGCGTGAAATTATAAAAGAAAAAAATATATATATTTTTAATAACACCTATATTTAGTTTAAATATAAACTCATATTGTTGTAGAAAACGTAACGAAACTGTCGACTATTAATCTATAATATTACGACACGACACGCCTCACCGGCACCGTGGAAACATACGGGACACTATCACGAATATAAAACAGTTTAAATATAATGATTCCTCCGAGGGGAATCGAACCCACAATCAGTCGCGTGTACAGTTTGACAACTGCGCCTCCATGGTCTCTTAAATTATAAGAATTATATTTGAGAATTAACTCCTTAGCGCACCATGTATTCACCGTGTGGGTGCCCATTGCGTTGGAGAGAGAGGAGCTTGGAGATTGCCTGGGACTTACGATACAGCGTGTAGGTTTAAGGGCCCCTCTAAAATGCGTATTGATTACACACAACATTATAATATTATAAAAGACTAGTCTCCCCGTTGATGCTTTAACAATGCGTTGTCTTTATCAATGTATATGTCATTTTATATAAACATGGATGTCAAACTGTGGTAGTGTGTGTAACATTTATTTTATTTTTTTAATGTACCTTTTATGCAATAATTTAAAAAGATATTCTATTATTCATTCTGCACTCCTTCGTTATATAAACTATGTGTGCCAAGTTTCATGCTCCTCCGTCCGCGTAATTTTCGTAAAAAGGGATCCAAAGTTTTTGCTTCACATATTTATATATAGATATAGTAACACAAAAACGTATTTATATATAGACTAGCCTTCCGCCCGCGGCTTCGCCCGCGTGAAATTCGGTTATATCGCGCGATATGATAAGGAATATCCTATAGTCTTTCCCAAGGTCTAGACTATTTGTCAAAATTGGTTAAGTGGTTTATGTGGTGTAGTTGTAAACAGTTAAACAATCTTACATGATTTTATGTTTGACAATAAGGAACTTCCATACAAACTTTCATCCCCTATTTCAACCCCCTCTATCATTTTTTTCGCGATAAAAAGTATCCTATATCCTTTCCCATGTTTAGTTCTATCTTCGTGCCGAATTTCATCAAAATCGGTTCAGTGGTTTAGGCGTGAAAGCGTAACAGACAGACAGACAGAGTTACTTTCGCATTTATAATATTAGTAAGGATTATATTTCAATTTAATATGTTGAAATATAATAATTGGAACAATAATGAAATTTTGAATAAAATTACAACTTATTGCATTCCAAGAACTGTTTCTTATAATAATTATAATACTAGATATTTCAAAAACACTGAAAATATTACATAATCATATATTTAATAATTGTTAAAATTTATTAAAATGTTAGCCAATAAAATATGTTTTTGACCGACCTGAAAAAACGGGAAGGTTCTCGATTTCACAGTATTTTTTTATGTGTAACCTCATGTTTGCTGGGTGAACTAATTTTGATGACTGTTTTTTTTTAGCTTCACGCTGTATCCTGCATATAGGAAATGAAAATACTAAGCCTTTTTTTTTTTTTATGGATAACGGATGGCAAACGAGCAGAAGGAC